>CAUYRH010013619.1:0-68929 GCA_963574655.1 Perodicticus potto | reverse complement strand
CCTTGGACGTCTCGTTTGTGCAAACCCCATTCTTCCCCCTGAGGAGGCACAGATTTGGAAGGACAGCGGGGAAGAGAGTTAGGGCCTGGGTCGGTGTCCTGCCCCGGGGACAGCCTGGCAAGGCCAAGGGAAGGTGCAAGGGCTGGTGGCCAACATCCTACACAGATCTCCCCTTGGCTCAGGGGTCGCCCATCCCGCTTAGACTGACAGCCCAAGAATCTGGAAGGGTGCGTAGCAGGGTCACCCCCGAGATGGGGCCTGCTTCTGTGAGGGAGGAGTCACAGGCAGCAGCAGGGCTGCTCCCGTCTCCCGCAGGTGCAGGGACCCGTCCCCCCAGGCTCTCCGCCTCTCACTGCAGTTCTGCCTCACCCTGAGGTTGCCCACCTGCTCTGCCCCTCCCTCCCCTGCCTGCTCAGGCCCTTACTCCCAGGCCTCTGTGGATGTGTCCTCCTCCGACAGGTCTTCCTGGATGGCCATCTTGCCAGAACCCTGCAAACCACATGCTT
This sequence comes from Perodicticus potto, assembly GCA_963574655.1. Lineage (NCBI taxonomy): Eukaryota > Metazoa > Chordata > Mammalia > Primates > Lorisidae > Perodicticus > Perodicticus potto. The sequence continues at coordinate 68,423 of CAUYRH010013619.1, read as the reverse complement.
TCTCCCAAGACCTGTCCCTTCCAGGCTTCTCTCCCTCCCAGATGTCCCCTGGCGCTGACACTAGTGTTGGGCGGGCGGGTAGGAAGTCCCAAGAGCATGTGGGACCTTCAGCGGGGACACTGAGAGCAGCACACATCCTCACTCAGGGTCAGGGTCCCGTGAGGTGGGAAGACGTGTGGTCCCTGCAGGGTTCCTCCCATAGTCCTTCGCCACTTTCCCCAGGGAGCAGGGCCTGGCCCAGCCCAGCCTCCATCCCCAGGGGTCAAGCAGCTGCAGCCACCTGGGCCTTCCCTTCCTCTGTCCCCAGTCCAGGCTGCACAGCTGCTGGGAGCCCCACTCTGGCCTCACTCCCCACAGCACAGCCTAAGAGGTGGGAGCTGGCAGGGAGGGTACTGCTCAGTGCTCCAGGCAGGGAGGGTAGTGCTCAATGCTCCAGGGAGGGAGGGCACTGCTCAGTGCTCCAGGGAGGGAGGGTAGTGCTCAGTGCTCCAGGGAACACCAGGCCTGGAGCCGGGCATCTCCTCCCTGGAAGCCAGAAGGGACCTATGGCCCAGGTGGGCAGAGAGGAGTTGAGGCCTGAGCCCTGGTGCTGGCTCTGAGGAGGGAAGTCTGGTGCGTGGACTCGGGCTCCAGTGCCCACCCCAGCCTTCATTCATTCATTTGTTCACTCATCCAGCCATGCTGAGAGCAGGGTGTGGGTTCCCACTTCCAGTGGCTGGGGGCAGTAGCAGCAGCACCCTCTGTGCTGGTGCTAAGGGGCCAAAGGCCTGGTTTACACGGAGGGCCCCTGGGGCACAAGTCTGGAGCCTGCATCTAAGGACCGTCCTCTGTATACAGGGGGCCCCACCTCTGGGGCTCAGTGCTCCAGACAGGAAGGGTAGTGCTCCAGGAGAGCCTGGACAAGGCCAAGCCGATGGGACTGAGTTGTGCGACCACATGGGGGCCTGTGTGGGGTGTGTGGATAGTGTGGAGCTCACACGCTCCCCACAGAGCCTCCCTCAGACCACCAGCAGGATCCGTGTCTTCTGGGGACCATTTCGTAGGCGCAGTCTGCCTCTTGCTAATGCAGCAATGGTTCTGGGAATCAGACCTCATTGTCTCAAGAGCTAAAATCAAGGTCAGCAGGGCTGGCCACTTAGATGCCTTTTCAGTGTCTGGCAGCTGCCCCACCCCTCCCCGTGGCCATTCTCCCACAGCGGCTGGTCACGTCCTGCTCACACTGCACTTCACTTGCAGAAGGCATGGAGCCCCTGCTGTGGCCTGCTGTCCCTGACGGGGTGTGTGGGCGAAGCTGGAGTTTACTGAGCAGCAGCCCCATCCTGTGAGGCACACAGCAACCTAGCCACACAGGGGCCACGCAGCAGCCACATCCTCTGCATGTCACACCTGAGGAGACGGAAGATCAGGGCATGGGATCGAATCTACTTCCCAACTCCTCCCGCTCTGCCTCTGCCCCCCAACCCTCTGTGGCCTGTCCCTTGCAGAAGCGGGACGCACTCGTGGGCTGCCACGTCTACTTCTCCTGTTTCTTCCTGTGAACACAGCTCACGAATCCAGCAAGCTGGCCCGGCTCCGAGGGGCCACCTGGGAAGACCAAGTTTGACCTGTCAGTAGTCCCAGGGACACCTGGAGCACAGCTCTGCCTGTGGCGTCAGGCCACCGATGCTTTGCTCACACACACACATGTGTTGCTCTATTTTTAAAAATCCTCTTTGGAACACTGTACATCCTGGAACATGTGCAATTTCCATGCCCTGGGTGGCAAAATCTACAGCTAAACTCTACAGATTTGCACATTACACTTCCATGGTGTTTCTACATTCCTCCCCATGTGGCCTCATAGGAAGCCACTACAGCTACTAAGGGCAATGACACATGTTTGTGGGGTTAAGCCGCTGGGTTTCAGGGTGTTTTGTTACGTAGCAGCAAATAACTGATACAGGTATTGTTGGGAACTTACTTTTTTTAAATTTTTTTATTTTTGGGGGTGGGGACAGAGCCTCAAGCTGTCACTCTGGATAGATAGCTACGGCATCACAGCTCACAGTAACCTCCAACTCCTGGGCTCTGCCTCCCAAGTAGCTGGGACTACAGGCACCCACCACAACTCCCAGCCATTTTCTGGTTGCAGCCATCATTGTTTGGCAGGCCCAGGCTGGATTCGAACCCACCAGCTCAGGTGTATGTGGCTGGCGCCTCAGCCCGTTGAGCCACAGGCACCAAGCCGGGAACTTACTTTTTAAAATAGTAAGAAGGCTCCTTGCTAGCAAGAATCACCCAACAGGGGACCACAGGAAAGACAGGGGCCAGGCTGGAGAAACCCCAGCACTCCAGAATTTGGAAGCCTGTTGGGAAGCGGCGGTGGGTTTGGCACACCCTGTACTCCCCACACAGGGGGAGGCACCGTCTCCTTTTGGGGGCTCATCCTGTACCTTCTCACCTTCTTGCTCAGCAGAAACCCAAGCGCCAGCTATGGGGCAGGCAGCCCTGGAGGGACTCGGGATAAGTCAGCAGGCAGCCTGGGGCAGGCACCCTTCACGCGGTGACTCTTGGAACTTGATTTTCACCCCTGCTCAGTAATGAGGACGCAGCCCACCCACACGCGTGGCCGCCCTCTCAGCCCCAATCCTGCCACATCCTGGAGGCGGTGGCACCCATCAAGGGGTTTCAGTCTCCAACAGGCACATTTTGGGTGTTGAGGTTGAGGCGGCAGGTCCTCGAGGCTCTCCAGCTCTCAGGCAAATGTTCCCGCCCCAGATCCCAGCTCCCCCAGGCTGTGCCTAGCTTCCATGTGTCAGGACAGAGATGAGCTGGCCCAGGGCATGCTGGGCAACCGATGGGCACAACTGGGCCTGGGCTCTGCCCTCCCCCAGCTCCTCATCAGCGCTGGCTTTACATAGCCACAGCTGTCCACGAGCTGCCTGGGGAAACAAGAAGAGATGGAGGCAAACAGAGGGGAAGTGAGAGGCACTGGCCACTGAGCTGCCGGGTTCCTGAGCTGGGCCCGTGCTCACTACAGAGCCAGCCCAGGGCCTGCCAACCCTTCTGTGTAGAACAAGGCCTTCCAAATGACATTTTCCTCTGTGGTTTTAGGCAAATGCCTTGTCATAATATTTGTGCTTAGTTGCCTTTTATGATTTTTTAAGCTCTTAGCCTAGCTCAAAAAGAAATCTTTGAAAATAAGGCCAGCTTAGCCAAAAGGTCAGGGGTTTGAAAACCAAACAGTGGGCGTAAGCGGCCAGGGACAGCACGATTCTGCTGGCGTCCACCTGTGCAGCTGTGGGCACCGCTGTTGAAGGGCCAAACCCCAGAGGCAACGGGGTCAGGCCCAGATGCCCCTCGGGTTCCATAGCAGCAATGAGCATGTGGCTGACACCTCCCAGCACTGGCGCTGCCTAGCACTCGGTTCTGGCACAAATCTCTTTCCCAGAGGGCAAATCCATTCAAGCCTACTCTTGTTGGACAGGACACTTCACCTCCCACCAGGTCGGGGCACGACCCACCCACCACATTCCCCTCCAACATCCGTCAGTAAGAGGCCTGCCCCAGAAGCCTCCATCCTACATGGTCCCAAGTCCAGACATGAAGCAGCAAGGCGGGGCTTCAGAACCACCTGCCAGCCCTGGAGCCTGCTGCACTGGCTTCTAAGCGAAGGGAACATTTGTGTCTGTTTTAGTGACTAAATGTTTAAGCACTTATTTTTATGAGTTGAGACACCCTGATGTGCATAGCAGGCTTCAGCTGAACAGGCCCGACCAGAGCAGGCTGAGAACAAAATAGAGACCCAGGTTGCCAATAGCTCATTAGCCCAACTTCTACCTGCCTTGCTGGGCAGGGTTCCTGGGCACAGCCCCTCCCTCAGCATCCAGTGACTCCCCCAGCCCGCTCAGGTTTCCTGATCGCAGCTGAGCAGGTGCAAGTAGGCAGGCCCGCTCAGAGGTGGGCCAGGCATCTGAGTCTGTGGCTCCAAGGGTTCCTCCTGAGCTGCACACTCTGAGCAGGGCCCTCCCCCAACATCTCCCAAGGGCTGCAGCTTCCGTTGTTGTAAGGATGAGTGGAGGGGAGGGCGGGAGGGCTGGAGGGCCCAGAGGGAGACAGTGTGGCCAGTGGGGAGCCTGGGCAGCCCAGAGATGGCAGTAAGCTTGTGCCCAGCCACCTCTCCAGGTACAAGGAGCACAAGTGGAAGGCCCCAGACCTTGCCCTCAAGGGTTCTCAAGGCAGATGGGAGTGCCCAGGAGGCCCAAACTGGCTGCCTCTTATCCCCCCACACAACCCTGCTGGGCTCTCCGGGCAGCTCCCAGTGACCAAATCGAGGCAGAGCAAGGGGCTCCAAGCGTGCCCACTCATATCCCCCAGGGGCATAAGACCACCCCAGGGTGCCAGGAGCAGGGGGCTGCCTGGGGAGGGGTGAGGTTTCAGCTTTCCCCTCACCCCCTCAGACAGTGGTGCCACAGCCCCCCTTGGAGCTCAGTTCTGGCACCCAGTGGGCACTCAGGAAGGAGGGGCAGCCCAGCCAGCTGTGCAGAGAGGCCCAGTGCTGCAGGGGGAGGCGGAGGCCTCCACTTGCCCTCCTACCCTTCTACACCCTAAGCCCACTGAGTGGGCTGGAGAGGCGCAGCACAAGATGAGTAGGTCCGACAGCGCCAGGCTGCCCAGGTGCTGGTGCACCGTGCTCTGCAGGCCCTGCAGAGACTTCTTGCGTGCCAGCGTGAACGCCGTCACCGAGTAGCCCACCACGAAGAGCGCCAGGTACACGGCGGTCACCAGCGCCTTGGAGCAGATGTCGATGTTCACGTCCAGGTGAACATGGTGCCTGGCGGAGAGCAGCTGGAAATATCTAATGCCCAAAACCCGTTGCCCCACCGGGAAGCCTGGTGCCTTGGGCGTTCACCCAAGCCCACGTGGCCCTGGGAGCGCAAGCGGAGACCCACTAGTCTGAGGGTCAGGGGGAACGGCGGCTGGGGCGCCTCCCTCTCCCAACACCGCCCCCGTGGCTGGGCGCGCCGCTCGGAGGAGGGCGCGGGCGCGGCGGGAGGTGTGCGGAGCCGGGGTGCGCGGAAAGCGCGAGCAAGGGAGGTGAGCGCGCCGAGCTGCGGAGCGTGCGCTCCGCTCTGCCGGCGCCAAGAGCGGTCCTCGGAGGACCAAATTGCCGCCCAGCTGAGGACGCGCAGGGTCTGATGATCGGAGGCCGCCCGGAGCCCTCGGTAAGCGCTGAGCCCGGAGGGAGGCCGAGGAAGCCTAGAGTCTGAAGCCGGGAGCCAAGCGCTGCGAGTCCAGAGGAGCGCGAGCTCCAGCGCTCCCGGGGCGGCGCGATCTGGGTCCGGCGCCTCCTGGCTGGACGGCGCCCTGCAGCCCTCCCGCGCCCTCCCTCGGGCGCCTCCTCCTCCGACCTCGCCTGCCACACGCCCACTCTCGCCCGGACTTCTAGCCGCGGAGGCGACACAGAGCTGCGGACAGCGGCGCGCACACCATGCTCCTCAACAGCTCCGCGCCGGGCACCCCGGACGCCCCGGACGCCGACCCCTTCCCCCAGCCACGGACAGGGCTGGAGGTGGCGCTCCTGGCCCCGGTCTTCAGCAACGGTTCGGACAACGCGTCGGAGCGCGACCTGGCGGCGCCCAGCAGCGACTTGGACGTGAACACCGACATCTACTCCAAGGTGCTGGTGACCGCCGTATACCTGGCGCTCTTCGTGGTGGGCGTGGTGGGCAACTCGGTGACGGCGTTCACTCTGGCACGCAAGAAGTCGCTGCAGGGCCTGCAGAGCACCGTGCACTACCACCTGGGCAGCCTGGCGCTGTCGGACCTACTCATCTTGCTGCTCGCCCTGCCGGTGGAGCTGTACAACTTCATCTGGGTGCACCACCCCTGGGCCTTCGGCGACGCCGGCTGCCGCGGCTACTACTTCCTGCGGGACGCCTGCACCTATGCCACGGCCCTCAACGTGGCCAGCCTGAGCGTGGAGCGCTACCTGGCCATCTGCCACCCCTTCAAGGCCAAGACCCTCATGTCCCGCAGCCGCACCAAGAAGTTCATCAGCGCCATCTGGCTGGCCTCCGGCCTGCTGGCAGTGCCCATGCTGTTCACCATGGGCCAGCAGAACCGCAGCACCGACGGCCAGCACCCCGGTGGCCTGGTGTGCACACCAACCGTGGGCACTGTCACTGTCAAGGCTGTCATACAGGTGAGCAGCCTCTTCCTGGGGGAGAAGAACGGAGAGAAAGCAGGGGCCCTTGGGTGCCACGTTGGGATCTGTCATCAGTAGTCATATGCCCAGAGAGGCCTCAGCCCTCCCTTTCCCCACACCTCAGAGGTAGTTTCCTGTGGGGACAGGGAGTCGGAGAGCTGAGAATTTCAACCCTGGGAGGCTGGGAACGGAGGGGCCCACTGGGAGAGACCGGCCCCTTCTCCCTGCTCACTCCAGCATGGCCAGGCCTCAGCCTCCACCTCAGCCTGCCAGTGACCTCATTGGGGTCCAAATTCTCAAAGAGCTAATGGAACCATGCACGTGCTGGCAACACCTCTTTAAAGGGCGTGTCCCTTTCAACAGTTTCTCTGCAGGCTTTGTGCACCCAAGAGGTTACAACCCTCTCCTCTGCAGAGAAGCCCTCAGAATGGCCCCCTCAGTGCTCCTTGGCCACCTCGCCCAGGCACAAACCTGAGAGTCAGACGTCAGTCTGACCCTGATGTCAAATTGGGCCGGGTCCTAGTTATCCTCATCTGTAAAATGGGTGATCATGGCCTTGACCTCAGAAGGGGGAGTATTCAGGAGTGCACATGGGAAGGTCTGTGTGGTCCTGGGACATGGGCCGCTCATAGGTGATGACTGTTGCTGTTGATGGTGGCAATGTTGTTTCTTCTGGGAGGAGAAACAGGAGGTGTCCACAGGGGAAGTCAAGGCATACGCGACAATTTGATTAGCATCTGGGCCCTAGGACATGAGTAGCCATGGAGGTTCGGAGTTTCCTCTATCTCAGAGCAGGTTGAGGAAGACAGAGGATAAAAGGGTCTGGGCAGGGTCTCCCTGCCCCTGCCAAGCCAGAGGGGCCGGGCAGCCTGCTGTACCCAGCCTTGGCCCCGTCCATTGGAAATGTGTACAGCAGTGTGCCTGGGAGGGCACTGCTTGCCTGTCACCCTGGGCCCTGACTGACCCTCCACTGACCACCACCAAGGTAGCCTGTGGGGGCCACACCAGACTCCCAGTCTCCCAGTCTGTGTGGAACTTGTGGCTTCAGGTGTCCACAGGAGGCTGGAGGTGACCCAAAATCTTGCTCCCCAGCCAGATTCCTTCCCCTCACCAGAGGCAGAGACAGCCAAGGTCCCGGCGTAAGCAGTAAGAAATTGTCTCCTGCCTCCTTCCAGAGCTCCTTCTCTTACCTCAAGCTCCTGTGTTTGAGCAACCTTGCAGGGGGCGGGGTCTCTGGTCAGGGGCCTGGAGGCAGCAGCCATGGGTCAAATCCCCGACAAGGGGCCAGTGGGCTCAGTCCCACCCAGTGAAGCCTGTGCTCAGCCCCCTACCCCCTGCTCCTGGATAGGGGCAGTCTGGCCCATAGAAATCATTGAAAACAAACAAAACACAGGGAGGGTGACGGCAGCCCAGGCCCAGTTCTCTGGAAGTGTCCCCTAGTCCTATGGACACTCTGCCAAGTCCTTGGAAATGGCTGGGTACTGATGGGAACAGAGGCCTGGGGCTCTTGGGCAGCTGGCTCGGATCTGACCTGGGTGGCTGTGTCCTTTGAAATGGTGTTCAGAGATCCTTTCCCCTCTATGGCACAGACCAAAGCAAGCCCTGCCCAGCGTCACCAGGCACAAGTCTATTATACCTGCCATCAGTGGCCACTGAAGCCCCTTTGTCATCATCCCATTAGTGCCTTTTCCACAGCCGGGGGAACTTGCTCCCAGGCTCAGCCTGCCAGACTTGTCTCATCTCAGAAGCCCTCTTTCAACTTTGGGGGCATGGCTTCCCTCTCCAGCTCCAGTGCGTGCCAAGAGCTGGTGACCCACATCCCCTGCTCAGAGCCCACAAGCAGATGGATCTCCAGGCAAAGTCCTGGACCCCCAGGCCTTTGAAGGCCAGAAGATTCCAGGGGAGGAGAGGCAGCCAAGACCCGTTTCCACAAGGAGGAAAGTTGGTTCCCATGAGATCAGGCCCTCCACTGAGCCTCAGGCAGACCCCTTCTCAGAAACACACAGGGCCGTTGAGAGGCCAAAGAATGTGACGGTTCAGGAAGAAAAGTGTGGGCAAATCCAAAGACAGTGCAGGGGATATTCAGGGGGGGAATGCTTGGGAGACCCCCATGGCAGGGCCCAGGGCCGGCAGATCTGGCCCAGGGGCAGAGGGGTCCTCATGCTTCCCCCATAACTTGTCTGCAGTTTGGGATTTTTTTCAAGTTGGGAAGTTGCAGAAGAGGTTCTGTGTTCCCGTAGGGACAGAATGTACAAGGAGGCCTCACAGGTGGGCAGCAGACCCTCAGAACAGTGCCCCACTCTAGCAGGCTGGGCGTCTCCCTGGTGGCCACGGCTTCTGCATCTGCAGCTCCAGGGCCAAGTGGGGCTGGGAAGAGGGAAGGATCCCTCACTTGAAAAGTCCATGGCCCTTTGGCAGGAAAGAATCGAGCATTTTCCTGCCTTTTCTGTACAGATGTACTTTAGAAAAACCCAAGAGCAGGTGAAGGGTGGGTCTCAGTATAGGGATTTTCCAGCTAATACGTGAAGAAGGAACCAGCGGTCTGATATTCCTGTGTGTGTGACCCAGATCCTGTAATGGATTTTCAGCAGCCATCGGCATTGAGTCAGGCCTGGGCCAAATCCCAGGGTTCACACAGCCCCCAGAGAAGTCCCCACATCAGAACAATCGAATCTGAATCTGGTGCAGCCCTGGACACAGCTGCAGCCCACGGGAATGCCCAGAGGGGCGCAGTGAATGAGCCATCGGGATGCACGGACACTATCACCAAACCTAGGCTGTGAGACACACTCTGGACAAACTACCCAGCCTGTCTTACGGACAGACAGCAAAGGACCTCTGTGGGTAACAAAGGCTTAAGAGGCAAGGTGACTAGCCACAGTGACTGTCCTTCATGCCAAGAAACGGTGAAGAGGTCCCCAGATAATGTGGCCCGTGCACCGACTGGGCAGTGGGTGGCCGTGACCGACTCCTGTCTCCAGCTGCGGTGGGCCTGGTCTATGAAAAGTCCTTACCTCTTAGGGGGACACACAGATTATTTACAGGCAAAGTGATGCAGCCTCTTGGATTTACTGAGATGGGGTCTAGGGAAGGGGACACAGGAAAGCAGCAGATGAAACAGATCGGCCTGGAGTCCGTAGTTGTGGTATTAATGATTTTTTGATGTATGTTTGAAAACTTTTGTAATTAAAAGTTTTCAAAAGGCTAAGATGCCATATGAGTTGGCGAGACAGAATTTGGCTTATGAAATTTAGCCTCAGACTGTGACTCAGAGGCCCTGGGACTGAGGGAGGGCCTGGCAGGAGACCAGCAGGGTGTGGACACAGAGGGACAGAGCCCAGGGGTCCTCCCCACCCCGCACGTCAGGCTCTCAGAGGACATGGGTGAGTGAGGGGCTGGAGGGGGCTCAAACCCAACTTGGCATCGTGGAGGAGGATGTCCTTGTGACGCAGATCAGACCCGTGCTGGGACCCAGACACCACTCTCCTCGCCTGTCCTGTGCTCAGACTGAAGGCAGTCGGAGGATTTGTTATCTCCCAGGACAGACGGTATCCTGAGGCTCAGTCTGCAGCCAAGGGGCCATCAGGGGGGTGCAGCTGCCCTGTGCCCACTGAGCACCCCTGTGGGCAGGTCACTCCAGGCCTGGTCTCATCGTTGTCAGAGCTCAGACCGTGTGTCCCTCTCAGGAGGTAGCCCTGAGAGGCACTGAGCCGAGGAGACACCCGTGGGCACAGTGGGAGTGAGCTAGAGTCAGGGCTATGTGTGCACGCTGGGAGGCAGAGCCTGCTGGGTGTCCCCAGCCACGGAAATAGAGTCCCATGTGATTACCTGGTAGTTTGTTTTTTCTGAAAGATTTCCTTTTTCTAAAAATTGTGGTGAAATACATGTCACAAAATATATGTCATCTTAACCATCTGTAAGGGCACAGTTGAGTGTTATTAAGCTCATTCATGTTGTGCCGCCACCACTGTCCATCTCTGGGCCATTCTCATCTCCCCAGTCTGAACCCACACCCCCCTCCCCAGCTCTGTAACCTCTCTTCTACTTTCTGTCTCTGCACATTGGGTGACTCATGCCATGGAATCCCACCTTACAGAGTGAGACAGACCAGACACCAAGGCTACCAGGGCCCCAATTATGTGGTGCTGTGGAAAGGCTGCAGGGGCAGGAAGCAGATGGGAGAAGGGTGGGTGGCCGGCACCAGGCACCTTGGGGCTACCAGAGAGCTCTGCTTCGGGTAACCCGGGACTGCAGGCCGGGGGGCTACCTTCATGCCCATAAATTCCGTCTCAGTGAGTGCAGACAACTAAAGTGGCAGAATTCTGGCGCTTTCACCCTCCGATGGCTGTTTTGGGGAGGTGAAATCCACTCACTGTGTGCCTTTGGACACCTCAGGGTCATCCAGCCCTAGGCGGCCCCTCTCTTGAGCCCTAACCAGGCGGATGTTGAGACAATGCTGGCTCTGCAGACGGCTGCACACAGGGCTGTGGGGCTCCAGCTCTTGGCACTGAGGTCACTGAAGGCTCCTGAGGTCACGCCATGGGATCTGCCTGTCCCGGAGACCCCACTATTCCCAGCAGCACTGGGGCCCCCCTCTGCCTCTGCCAGAGAAGGTGTGGCCACCCAGGGGGAAGCATAGCCCTTGAGTCCTGCATGGGCCTGGCCCAGACAGGGGACCTGGGGCATCTGTGCCCAGTGTGAGCTCTGGAAGTCAGGAGGAGAGAAGGACAGAGTCAGGCCACTCAGGAATGGGTAGGTGAGGTTTATGCCCAGGGGCCCAGAGAGGCAGCCCAGAGGGCCAGGTTTAAATCCCAGCTTCACACTGGCTGCAGGACTATGGGCAGTCGGCCTCCTGTGCCTCAGTTTCCCCACCAGCCCACTGAGATGACGATTCCTCTGTGGTTTAGTGTGTTAATGCAAATAAAGCACTTGGGACAAGGGCCGAGGCCAGTAAGGGCTCAGTTACCAACACCCTGGCTTGTGTCACCAGTGCCGACAACCGCAGCCACAGAGCCTTGCTCCCATGCCAAGTAGGTGTGGGAGCTGCTGACGCAGGTCGGCATCTACCCTCCTCCTTTGAGAAACATTTGCTACCTGAAGCGAGGGCCTGAGTCAGGGTCTGTCCAGCACCCCTGCCGGAGGAACTCTTGTCTGAGCATCTCGGATGGCATCCTTCCCTCTTTCCTTCCTTCCTTTCTCCCTCCCTCCCTCTCTCCCTTCTTTCTCTCACCAACATACAGTGGGAACATTAGCAAACAAAACTGGTAAAAGTTTCTGCCCCCCTATGAAACGTCGTCCCATCAGAGAAGACAGAAAATAAGCCAAAATCAGTACAGTGTGTGGACAGTGGGCAGCAGCAAATGTAGCCGAGAGGAGGCTGGTGGAGACCACAGGGCTCATGTGCAGGTGTCAAGAGGATGCCAGGGAGTGGGCAGCTGGCGCCAAGGCCCTGGGTCCGCCAGGTGCTGGGCATGATGGGGGCACAGCAGGGGCCCAGTGTGGCCAGAGTGGAGCGGGCACTGGGCAGTGCAAGCCGTGTGGGCAGATCGTGTAGACCCGGCTGCAGCTCTCATTCTGGAAACACAGCAGCCACGGGAGAATCTGAGCAGAGCAGGGTGGGACTGGTATTTGAGGGGTGGTTCTGAACGCCTTGCTGAGAATGCATTTGGTGTTGGGGGATACTTAAGTCACCCCAGATCCCAGGCGAGTAGTCAAGGTCGCCTAGACCAGGTAGCGCTGGGGAAGGCAGCAAAATAGTGGCTGGGTACTAGATGCACGTTTTTCTTTGTTTGAATCTCATCTTCACTCTGCATGCAGAGTCACTTGCTGCTTGTTTACATCTCTGAGCTTTGACCGATTCACAATCGAGTAAGCCCCCCATAGGGAGGTGAAGCCCAACCATCACCCCAGCACTGCTCTGGTCTGGCCTCCTTCCTGTGGCCCACCCTTTCCTGGGATGTCACAGAAACGCAGGTGCTGGAATCACCTCCCTGCTCTTGCTCTCGTGCTCACAGGGTGTGTTTGAGGCTCATTCAGCAGTGTAGAAGTGCTTGCCACTCTGTACCCTGACCAGCCCTTGGTATTATTGCTTTTTTGATTTTGTTTTCACTTAACCAGTCTAATATGTTCTCATTGGTATTTTGTGGTTTTAATTTGCATTTCTAGTGGCTCATGATAGTAAGCATCTTTACATGTGTGTGTTTGACATCTGTAGTTCTTCTTTGGTAATGTGTCTGTTCCAATTCTTTGCTCATTTTTTTACATTGGGCTGTTGTTTTCTTTTGGTCGAGTTTTAAGAGTTTTTTTTTTCTTTTTTTTCAATATATTCTGCATACAAGTCCCACGTGTCAGCTATGCGATTTGCAAATACTTTCTCCCCATCTGTGGTTGTGTTTGCGTTCTCCCAACACTGTAATTCACAGAGCAAAAATGGATGATTAGGTGAAGCTCCACGTATCAGAGTCTTTATGGATCCTGCTTCTGGTATTACATCTAAGAACTTGGTGCCTAGTACAAAGTCTCAAAGATTTTCTTCTATGAGTTTTATTGGTTTATTTTTATGTTTCTAAGCCATTTTGAGTTAACTTTTCCGAAGGGCCTGAGGTATAGGTGCTCGTTTTGGTTTGCACATGGTTAATCCAAACGCTCTAGCACCTCTTGTGAAAAGATGATCTTGTCTCCATCGAAGCTTCTCTGTGCCTCTGTCGTGGTGGGTCAGCTGCCCTGTTGTGGGGTCTGTGCTCGGGCTCTCACCTGTCCCTGGGATCCACTCATCCCTCCCATCCCACACTCCACAGCACTACAGGAAATCTTCGAGGATGCCCAAGTCTTCCAACTTCATCCTTCTTTTCTTACATCTTGTTTTAGCTATTCCAGTTCCTCGACTTTCTACATAACTTTTAGAATCCACTTGACAGTAGCTACAAAAAAGCCTGCTGGGATTTTGATTAGGATTGTGTTAATCTGTAGGGGGCGGCTGCACGTCTCAACACTGAGCCTTCCCACCGTGGACACAGGGCGCCTCTCCGCTGGGGCCTTCCCGGGTCCCTCCATCAGCAGGAGTTCTCAGAACACACACCCTGCTGGTGTTCTGTGGGCGTCAGATTTACACCTAAGCAGTCGCGTTTCAGGTGTTGTTACACATGGCAACTTTTTCAGAAATGTTCTATTTCCACTGTTTTATGGCCAGCCTATATCAATGTAATTAGTTTTTGTATATTGATCTTGTATCTTACGACCATGATAAATATGCTTACTAATTCCGGGAGATTTATGTCATTTCCTTGGGACTTTCTAGTGGTTGGTCATGATGTCTGTGAACACGACAAGTTTCCAGTCTGTGTTTTTTATATCTCCTTTTCTCCCCTCCTGGCTCTGGCTGTGACTTCCCGGGTGACGGAGGACAGACATCCCAGCCCTGTTCCCGATCTCAGGAGGACGTCTTTAGTCTTTCTAATCAAGAAAGTTTTTAGTTTGAGTTTTTAGTAGAAGCTCTTGAACAAGTTAAGAAAATTCCCTTCTATTCCTAGTTTGTCGAGCATTTTTTTTAATCATAAATTGATGTTGAATTTTGTGTGATGATTTTTCTGTGTCTATTTATGAACATATGGTTTTTCTTCATAAGCCAGCTAATCCGGTGAATGATAGTGATTTTTGTTTGTTTGTTTGTTTTTGTAGAGACAGAGTCTTACTTTATCACCCTCGGTAGAGTGCCGTGGCATCACTGCTCACAGCAACCTCCAACTCCTGGGCTTAGGAAACTCTCTTGCCTCAGCCTCCCGAGTAGCTGGGACTACAGACACCCACCACAACGCCCAGCTATTTTTTTGTTGCAATTTGCCCGGGGCCGGGTTTGAACCCACCACCCTCAGTATATGGGGCTGGTGCCCTACTCACTGAGCCACAGGTGCTGCCCGATAGTGATTTTTTTATATTGTGGTAAAATGTACGTAACATAAAATGTACCACTTTAACCATTTTGAGCGTACAGTTCAGTGGCACTAACTACATTCACATATGAAAATCAGCACCTTCAGAGTGGTGCTTCAGAACATTTCCTCCCCCTGAACTGAAGCTCTGTCCCCATTTAACACTAAGTCCCCATCCCCTGCCCCAGCCCCTGGCACCACCCTCCTACTTTCTGTGCCTGTGACTCCAGGTATCTCATTTAAGTGGAAAACATGGGCTAATTGTTCAATGTTGAACTAGCCTCACACTCGTGGGTTAAACCACTTGGTGGTAGGTTTGATTTGCTGACATTCCCTTGGGAATTTGGGTGTCTGTGTTCCTGATAGATATTGGTCTGTACTTTTATTTTCTTGTATTATCTTTGTCTGTTTTTGGCATCCTAATACTACCAGCCTTGGAAAAATGAGTTGTGAAGTATTTGCTCCCCCTTTGTTTTCTGGAAGAGGTTGTGCAAAACTGATATTATTTCTTCTGTAAAGGTTTGGTAGAATTCTCAAGCAACACGATTTGGGCCTGGAGTTTTGTGGGAAAAGGTTCTGGCTATGAATTCAATAATTTCAAAAGATATAGGGATGTTTGGATTATGTATCTTCTGGAGCAAGTTGTAATTTGCAGTACCTTCTGAGAACTTGGTGCTTTAATCTATGTTGTCAAATTTGGGGGCACAGATTTGGTTGTGGCATCTCATCGTGCTTTAACGTCTGGCTCCTTTGCTCCTTTTCACTCCTAACACTGGCAGTCTGCATCCTGTCTCTCGTCTCCTGGTACACGGCAGGGAGTCCGTCAGCATCATTGTGCTTTCTGAGGAATCAGCCGCAAGTCTCCTGAGTCTCCATTGCCTTTCTCAGCCTTCAGTTTTATTATGTCTACTCTTCCTTGTTTGCTTTTGGTTTGGTTTGTTCTTCCGTCTCTAGATTTCTAAAAGTGGAAACTTTGATTATTGGTTCGATAACTTTTGTCTTCCCTGATACAGACATGTGATGCTGCAACGTTCTTCCCAAGTGCGTGTTAGCGGCATCTCAACACTTTGGAAGTGTTTGATTCTAGTTTAGGTCTGGGTTAGGTTTTATCTTCTTCTTTCTTTTGAAACTCTCTCTTTAACCTTTGGGTCATTTAGAAGTGTGTTAATTTCCAAATGTTTGATATTTTATTATCCATTTCTAATATAGTTCCATTTATGTTTCAAGAATATAGTTGCATAATTTATTTATTTTATTTTTTTATTTTTTTATTGTTACATACATGTATTTTATTATTCTTCATTGCATTATTTCCCCCCTCCACCCCTCATTGGTAAGATAGAATTGATTTACAGAAAAGAATACAGAAAACACTAAAGTTCCTGGTAGAGAGAGAGAATTCAAGTGGGGAGAGAGAAGCTCTCTCCCTTCCTCTCCCGGTCTTCCCCCGTCTCCTCTTTTAGGCCTTTAGCCTCAGGGTATATATAGGTGTATGGGTTCCTTGGCCAGGAAACGAATGGATGCAGTCCCTTCCGCCGGGGGCAAGGTGAATGAGTGTATCAATGAATGGATACAGTCCATTCATGGAATTGAGGCCTAGGAAATTCACAAGAAATTGACCTAGGCTGGGGGCAGTGCCTGTGGCTCAACAAGTAGGGCACTGGCCCCATATGCCAGAGGTGGCGGGTTCAAACCTAGCCCCGGCCAAAAACTGCAAAAAAAAAAAAAAAAAAAAAAAGAAATTGACCTAGGCATAGGAAATGGGGTTCCACATTTAGTCCTAAGTGTAAAGTGAAGGAGACACCAAGGCACAGGTGTCTCCTCAGGAGTTGTCCAGCCTTTTTGGTTATTGGAGCCTCTGGTGGGCATTGGAGGTCCCCCTCCTTGCCTGTCATCCAGCCCACTGGCTCTTCAGCTGGCTGCCACAGCACCAACACCACCAACACTACCAAGGAGGAGGCGGCAGGTCCGCCGGCTCCGCTGAGCTGGCTATGGCGCCAGATGTCTTGGATCAATTCTCCCTCTCTGAGTAGAAACCCCAACTGCTGTTAGGGAAAAGGGGCGAAGACTCTATCTAACTGCTTCCTGCTGAATCGGGCGATGATAGAAGGGGGGCAGTTAGGGTTTCTCCGGAGTGAGAGTGATACAGGGGTTCATGGACTGGAACCATCTTTATTGTATGTGGCTTGATGACCTTTCTGGAAAGCATAAATCTGATTAGTGTAATCAGTAATTGCCTACATGTATGTTATTTGCTCAGGGTTGCTTTGGCTATTTGGGGTATTTTTGTTTTTCATGCACATTTTAGGATTTTCAAGGTAATTTTGTGAATAATATTGTATATTGACAGAAATTTTATTACATTTGTAGATCACATTGAGTAGTATTCATCATTAAATTTGTTTTAATTCATTAACACAAGGTGATTTTCCATTTATTCACGTGTTTTTCAGTTTCTTTGTCCTTGTTTTATATTTTTCAGTGTAGATAACATTCACCTTTTAAATTAAGTTTATAACTTGATATCTTAATTTTGTACACATATTGTTCATGTAGGAAAGCATTGGACAACATTTTTTATGATTAAAAACACTCAACAGTGCAGCTCAATTTACAATCTCCAAAATATGGAAAAAAACAAATGCCCACCAACCCAGGAATGGATTAACAAGATGTGGTATTTTTATACCAAGGAATACTATTCAACCATTAAAAGAGATGGAGATTTTATGTCTTCTGTATTAACCTGGATTGAGTTGGAACACATTCTCCTTAGTAAAGTATCACAAGAATGGAGAAACAAGAATCCAGTATACTCAATTCTAATATGAAGGCAGTAGATGATCTAACACAAGGTGGGGGGTAGGGGAATGAGGGATCAGGGAGAGGGCTGGAGGATGGCAATGTCAGGGAATATGGTGCACCTCTTGGGGGTGGGACACAGTTACAGGAGGGATTTTACCTAACAAACACAATCAGTGCAACCTAAATCTTTAGGCCAGGCGCCTGCAGATTCATATTGTTGGAGCATTTGTTGTATCCCTGGGGGTTGCAGCTTTCTATAAGTTTGCTGTGGTTGAACCAAGAAAGAAGGCCTATGCAGATTTCTACAGAAATTATGATGCTATGAAAGATTTTGAGGAGATGAGGAAGGCTGGTGTCTTTCAGAGCGTAAAGTGATTTTGGAATATAAAGACTTTCTTTGGGCTGATTTACATAGACATTTGTCACAGACCCATGTTCCTGAGCTATGAATATGAGTGACAAATAAGCTATTAATGAATAAAAAAAAAAAGAATTAGTAGTATTTCTGTACAATAACTGTGAACTAAAAAAGAAAATTTAAATTCCATTTAGAAAAGCTATACAAAACCCAGTTTGTTTGAGATTTTGTTTGTGAAAAGTGCAAGATAAAATTTAACTTCCGTTTGTCAAAGTAGGATTTCTAGTATCCCCAACTTATTTTGTGAAGAGACTTTTTTTTTTTGGAGACACAGTTGCCCTTGGTAGAGTGCTGTGCTGTCACAGCTCACAGCAACCTCCAGCATTTGGTTTTAGGCAATTTTCTTGCTTCGGCCTCCCGAGTAGCTGGAACTATAGGCACCTGCCACAACATTCGGCTATTTTTTGTTGCAGTTTGGCTGGGGCTGGGTTCAAACCTGCCACCCTCGGTGTAGGGGGCTGGCACCCTACTCACTGAGCCACAGGCACTGCCTGTTGTCATTGTTTAGCTGGCCTGGGCTGGGTTCAAACTTGCCAGCCTCATTGTATGTGGCCGGAGGTATAACCACTGTGCTACGGGTGTGGAGCTATCACTGGACTATTTTTTTGTTGCAGTTGCCATTGTTGTTTTAGCAGGTCTGGGTTTGGTTCGAGCCTGCCAGCCTTGGTGTATGCAGCCGGCGCCTTACCCACTGAGCTATGGGCACTCCCCCTATGAAGAGACCTTTTCTTTTTATTTTGTGATGAGAAACATGCTGAGCATAAGTTAACCATGTACATAGGGTCTATTTCTAGGCTTTGTAATGTTTCATTATCTGTCTTTCTTGAAAGTACCAGACTGTTTTAAATACTATAGCTTTGTAATAATGTGTTTTTGTTTTTGTTTTTGAGACAGAGTCTCACTTTCTCACCCTGGGTAGAGTGTCATGGTATCACAGCTCATGGCAACCTCAAACTCTTAGGTCACGTGATCCTCTTTCCTCTGCCTCCCAAGTAGCTGGGACTGCAGCACCTGCCACAATGCCTGGCTATTGTTTTGAGATAGGGTATCATTCTTGTTCAGGCTGGTCTCCAACTCTTGAACTCAGACAATCTACCTACCCCAGCCTCCCAAGTGCTAAGATTAACAGGTATGATCCACCAGACTTGGCCTTTAATAATGTTTTGAAATCAGAATGTTTGGTTTTGTTTTCTTTTCCAATATTGTGTGTTTTGCTTGTTTTATCCTTTAAGATTCCATAGGAATTTAGAATATTTTAACACTTGTGAATAAACTTCCATTGTTATTTGGGTAGTTAATCAAATCTATAAATCACCTTGGCCTATCATCAATACATTAGCAGTATTACTTGTTTAGCTCTTGAATAAGAGTGTTTTCAATTTTTTAATTTAATTTCCACATAGCTGTGGGCAAATCACTTTTATTCCTAGTTTCATTCTGTTGTGGTTAGAAATAATCCTTTATGTATTATGGTGGGTTTCTATGTATGTAATACTTGTGAAAACTTCTAATGGTTCATTATTATATAATGTTCTTTGTTGTTTCTGGTTACAATTTTGCTTTTTTTTTTTTTTAAGACAGAGCTTAATGCTGCCACCTGGGATAGAGTCCCATGGCCTCAGAACTAGCTCACATCAACCTCAAAATCCTGAACTAAAGTGATTCTTCAGCCTCCTGAATAGCTGAGATTACAGGTGCACACTAGGATGGCTAATTTTTCTTTGTAGAATAGATGGGGTCTTGTTCTCTTGCTCAGCCTGGTCTCAATCTCCTAATCTCAACCTATCCTCCCACCTCAGCCTCCTAGTATGCTGGAATTGGCATAAGCCAACATCCCCAGCTCATTGTGACAATTTTTGGTGTAAGACATATTTTGCCATTGTGTGAGTATTTAACTTTTCATTCCATAATTTTTTATTTTTTTACTTTCCATCCATGTGTGTCCTTACATCTGAAGTGCTTTTGTAGAAAGCAATTTTGGATGCTATTTCTTGAATTTATTTCGACAAAAGATGTCTTTTAATTTATTTAATTAATTTGTATAAAAAGTAAATACTGACCAAAAAAATGACTATTGCATTTTACTTACTTTTATAGTGTTACCACACAAAGAGGACCAGCCATCTGTCACTGTCAGTTAATATGTAGAGATGGGGATAGGCCAACTAACCTTTACTTGTCAGAGGCCCAGATTCTGGAGAACAATGGGAGTAGTCACTCTAACACTGTTCTGTTCTGCTATTTTTAACATTATAGTTTTATGTATTTATGTATTTAAAATGAAGACTATGTCAACTCTTACTTAATTTAAAAGTTAATCTCCTAAATCAATCCACCTAAACCACTTTAAGATAGGCATTTTTCAGGGTGAAAGAAAAATTTATAAAGCAGAAAGAATGAGAGATGGTGGTGAAGAACTGAAACTGACCAGACCAGCTGTGTCATGTCTATCCTAGCCTGACATACTCTATATTTTCACTGTATGT
Source organism: Perodicticus potto (assembly GCA_963574655.1). NCBI lineage: Eukaryota > Metazoa > Chordata > Mammalia > Primates > Lorisidae > Perodicticus > Perodicticus potto. The sequence continues at coordinate 48,599 of CAUYRH010013619.1, read as the reverse complement.
GCTTTTATTTCCTATTTCTATTATTATATTTTGAATCTATGAAATAGGTTTTAAATGGAAATAATAACTATGATTTATTGTGTTTGTTCGGGATTGAAATTATTTGGGTAAGGGATAGGTTTATGCCATGAAAGCTATGTTAAACAGTTTTATGAAAATATTTCAGATTATATATGATGTCAGCACATTGTGCCCCATGATTGCACTAATGTACACAGCTATGATTTAATAAAAATTAAAAAATAATAATAAAGTCATTCTGGGACTAACATAATACTACAGTTAATAAAGGATAACAAGGGACATATTAAATATACTAACAAAGAAGTGAGAATAATATACTTCCCATCCCAACAATTTAAGTTTTTAACTCTCATCTTCATATAGTTTTGTAGTCCACTGGTTCAGTTTGAGTTGTTGGGTTTTTTTCAGGGGGATAAGCCTAGATGTGGAAATGATGTAATTTAGACAATTTGATTGTTGTAGGGGTTGTATGTAGACTGTTTCATAGTTTATTCCACTTTCTCTTTAGTTTGTCAGGTCTTTCTAAGTCTTAAGGATAACTTCATTACTGTCCAGAATCTACATAGATTTCAAGAAACAGGACAAGGGACTTCTTAAGTAATTGAGAGTGTGGCATAGCATAGCTCAGGAAATGGCAGGGCTTGCCATAACAGAGATTAAAGGTTATTTGCTGGAGGCCACAAAGAAGTTGGGAAGGTATTTTGGGTAGAGGGGTTAAGGCCAGCTGATTAAGTTTTTTGGTCTGAGTGGATCTGTTACTGGAATGTAGGATCTGAAAGATGTGTCTCAAATCTACTCCAGGGTAAAGAAGTAAACAGAAGTTAATCTGGCTTCTTTAGACTGATAGGAAATGAAGTTAGGTTTGTGATCAGAAAAAAGAATGAAATCATTTAGTAGTCATCTACAAGTATTTACAAGTTCTGGGTTTTGTGGCTAATGTTTGTATGATAAGAACACTAGTATTTTTTATGTATAGATTTAGCACAGTTTTTAAGATAATATTTAGTTTTAAGAGTTTTTATAGAACTGATCTGAAGTTCTGAGCAATTTAAGTTAATTTTTCTAAAAATTGGGTGGGTGTGGAACCACTTGTGAAGCTGTGTTGTAGCCATATCACTTACTGGGAATTTTTTATTTAGGTTTTAATTTTTCTTGAGGCATTTATGTAGACATAGTAGATGGTGTTGAATACTGTACAGATTTCTTCTAGTGTAGCCAACAAGCTACACTAGAGCTTTAAGTCTTTTGTAGTTTTTTCATATCAGTCTTAGAGTCAGAGACAAATTTCTTTTCTCTCTCTTTCTCTTCTCTCTCTCTGGTTTTTCTTTTTTGTTGTTGTTTGTTTGTTTGTGATTCATTGAGGGTACAAAGAATTGGTTACACTGATTGCATGTGTTAGATAAAGTCTCTCTTACAATTGTGATCTCCAAGAGGTGTGCCATACACTGTGACTTCCCCATTCCCCTCCCTCTTCCCCAATTCTTATTCCCCTCCCCCCCTTATATAAGATCATTTACTGCCTTCATATTAGAATTGAGTTCATTGGATTCTTGCTTTTCCATTCATGTAATTCTTTCCTAAGCAGAATGTGTTCCAACTCAATCTAGGTTAATACAAAAGATGTAAAGTCTCAATCTCTTTTAATGGCTGCATAGTATTCCATGATATACATATACCACAGCTTGTTAATTGATTCCTGGTTTGGTGGGCATTTAGGTTGTTTCCACTTTTTGGAGATTGTAAATTGAGTTGCAATAAACAGTGTAATGCAAATGTTCTTATGATAAAAGGAGTCTTCTGGCATTGAGATTGCAAAATCAAATGGGAGATGTAACTTAAGTTCTTTGAGGATTCTCCATACTTTCTTCCAAAAAGGTTGTACTAGTTTGCAATCCCACCAGCAGTGTAAAAGTGTTCCTTCTCTCCACATCCACGCCAGAATCTGCAGCTTTGAGACTTGGTGATGTGGACCATCTCGCTGGGGTTAGGTGATATCTCAAGATGGTTTTGATTTGCATTTCTCTGATGATTAGGGATGATGAGCATTTTTTCATGTTTGTTAGCCTTTTGTCTATCTTCTTTAGAGAAGGTTCTATTCATGTCTCTTGCCCAGTGATATATGGGATTATTGGGTCTTTTTTGTAGATTAATTGAGTTCTCTGTAGATCCCATTTATCAAACTTTTGTCTGACTCATAATAAGCAAATATCTTTTCCCTTTCTGAAGATTTTCAGTTTTCCTTGGTTGTTGTTTTCTTAGCTGTACAAAAGCTTTTCATTTTAATTAAATCCTATTTGTTTATTTTTGTTGTTGTTGCAATTGCCATGGAAGTCTTCATAAAATCTTTTCCCAGATCAATATCTTCCAATGTTTTCACCACACCTCCTCTGAGGGTTTTTATTGTTTTCATGCCTTAGATTTAACTCTTTTATCCATCTTGAATCAATTTTTGTAAGTGGTGAGAGGTGTGCATTCATTTTTGTCTTTTACATGCGGTTATCTAGTTCTCCCAACACCATTTATTGAATAAAGATTCTTTTCCTCAGTGTATGTTCTTGTATGGTTTAAAAAAGATCATGTGGCTGTAAGATGTTAGTTTCTTCTTCTGGTTTTCTATTTGGTTCCAAATAACAATGTCTCTATTTTTGTGCAAATACCAGGCTGTGTGAATCACTGTGGTATTGCAGTTTCTCGGAGGAAATAGACCACAGGACATGGAGCTTGTACTGATCACTGTCACTTTGTAGAGAGTGTTCACCTCTGTTCCCACTGGGTTTTTATTAGAAAATATTACAATGTTTTTTTCACAAGTAACATTTCTCACAGCTTGTAGTCTCCTTCCCCAATGCACACAACCCAAATAGACCTATTAACCCAAAACAATTCTCCTGGAACTTTCCCTGACCTTTTTCCCTTGAGAAAATAGTCACTTGATGGCATGCCTCCAAGTTCCAGATGTTCCTGTGCCTGCGTCAGGGACACCTGTTTACTCTGAAGTCCTGTTGGTCAGGGCCAGGTTACACAGCATAAAAAATTCCATCCATATTCCCCCCCCGCCTTTTTTAGATCATTCCTTGTGTAGCATTAGGGAAAAGACTACAGCTTTTTGTTTTATTCTTTGTGATTTTTGGTAAATTCTTCTCCAGACTAAACAACAAAAATTTTAATACATATGAAAAATATCGTCTCGGCGCCTGTGGCTCAACGGGCTAAGGCGCCAGCCACGTACACCTAAGCTGGTGGGTTCGAATCCAGCCCGGGCCAGCCAAACAACAATGACGGCTGCAATCAAAAAATGGCCGGGCGCTGTGGCGGGTGCCTGTAGTCCCAGCTACTTGGGAGGCAGAGGCAGGAGACTCTCTTGAGCCCAGGAATTCGAGGTTGCTGTGAGCTGAGATGCCACTGCACGCTATCCAGGGTGACAGCTTGAGGCCCTGTCTCAAAAACAAAAAAACAAAAGAAAGAAAAATATCATTAATACAAAAGAAGAGCCACTCAAAGCCTTTAATTGCTTAAGAGGAGAAAGGTGGCTAATGCTGTCAGAAATACTTTGTAATACATCTTACATCTACTCCTGACAACAATTGTAGCTGATGTGCAAACGTTTCTGAAATATACTGTTGCAATTCTACAGTCTCTTCATTCATGTTAATGTTAATTAACAAATGTTTCCTAACTTCATCCCAATTAAAATGGGTGTCTTTCCGAGGAACAGGGGTTACACAGAATGTAGGAATATTCCTATCACAACACAATTTAATTTGTATTTGTAGACTTACAATTTGATCCCCCAACAATACTAAAGCTTCTTCTAAATCCGTTAATTTGTTATTAATTTTAGAGTCTATTTTGCGCTGGGCTGTCCATAATCTTTCTGAATTGCTATGAAAATTTTGAACAAATTCTACAGGTTGGACAGATTGGTGTAAAGCTATACTATCAGTTGCTGGCATAGCAATAATAGCAATAAGTCCAATAATAATGGATATCAACTGTCCAATCCTGTGTTTAGTAAATTTCTTGATAGAGTCCAAAAGGTGCTGAAATAGTAGGGCTGTAGGGGAATCCTGCCAGGGCCTCTGCATCTGTACTGGAATCTAGACACCAACGTGAGCTCTTAGAATATAAATGCTTTCCTGACTAAAGAATTTAAGCATGTGAAAAAAGAACAATTTATACAAAAAAATAACACACTCCTCAGGATGCCACTGGGTAAGTCCCTTCATTAAAATATATGGCAGTCTTACACAAGCACATACATAATGGGATTCATTTCTGTGAAAGGTTAAAGTAGAAGAATTGTCAGTATTATGTGAATTATCTCCTTTCCAAGCATATAATCATGATAAGAAGTTGTTAATTTCCAAAGGTGTTGAATTGGGCCATTCATGGATGGCATGGGTGGGAACATACCACCACTGTGCCATACAAGGGATGATAGATAGCATATCTGTGGTAGATATACTATTATCACCTTTATGCTATCTTAAGTCTGCTCCTACCCCTTTCTCTCAAGCAGTCCTATGGGGTCCCCAATCAACGAAGCTTCCATAAGAAGTATTAACTAACACTTGAGGTACGATGAGTAGGTACGATGAAGTGTCCACTATACCTGCTCAGTTAGATGTGTAACTATGGGCATGGAACAGTGTGGGAGGTCGGAAGGAACAGATCTTTCATTACCTTTCCATCCTTTTGTTTGTGAAATACAGATTAATTTCATTTCTTTAGCCTTGGTACTATTCTTATAATGGATAACCAAGCCTCATTCTTGGACTGTAAACAGTGACTTCCATTACCTATCCAGATGGGAACTCTTTGAATACCTACAGTAGAATTGGATATGATTGTGCCTTCTCCCCTAGGTCTTAGCAGCCCATGGGAATTGTAAAGTGCAGGCATATGGCTGGAATCATGAACATGCATCAGTATGGTTGAACCATTCCATGACATGGCCCTATTCAAAGGAGGGTTAGGGATAAGCCAAATATGTAAAGTTTTCTATACTACTACTATTTCTACCAGTTCTTACCTGGGTAGAAAGAAGGGCCAGCATGGCCATAAAGAGGAATTCTGGTGTTGCGGTTTCACCTTATTGGTGGACCATGTTTTTAAAAATCTGGGTAAGTTTCTTCACCTGCCCCCAGGTGGGCAGGTTGGCTCGAGCTATTGATGACAGTGGGCACTGCATCGTAGTGCATCCTAAAGTCAGGTGTTGAAATTTTTCAGAAAAAAGTAATTCATCAGAGTGTAGTCTTGGTCTTTTGCTCATGGCGAGGTTTGATCCAGTGGGCAGGCAGCCTCTATTTTTCTTCAGACTCTGTGGAAACATAAATAAAACCTCTTCCTCATCTTACAACTACACCAGGTTTCTAAGAATTATCAAAAGTTTTATAATATATACGTTGATTAAGTTCAACTGAATGTTGGGGTTCTATATGTTTCCAATGGTGCTGCTGTGCTGCCATGGAGGCATCTTCTGCCCTATTTAAAAGACTTAAAGAGTGCCTTTGGTAATGAAAGTCTTGGTGCCTTATGTTCTTCTCCTTTTTGTTTAACATTTCTTTAAGAGTACAATGATGATTACCTTCAACAATGGCTTGTACCTGTGAATTATAGGGAATATTGGTGGAATGATGAATGTTTCATCAACAGAGAAAAGTTTTAAATGAATTAGAAAGATAACTCCAGAGCATTATCAGTTTCAATATGAGTACAGAGTCCGATAACAATGAAAGCTTCAATTAAATGGCTGATAACATGAGCAGTTTTTTTGCCAGAAAGTGCTGAAGCCCAAGAATAGCCAGAAAAAGTGTCTACAGAATGATGTTCATATTTCAATTTGCCAAATGAAAGAACAATAGTTACATCTATTTAATTGATTAGAATGGAGACCAGGAGAGTTTACACCAAGAGAATAAGTGGGATTACTAAATTGACTACAAAAAAGACATAAAGAAATGATATGTTTGGCTTGCTTGAGAGGAATAGAAAACTATTGCACTAATCCTTTAGCCTTAACATGAATGTCAACATGAAAGTTGGAAGCAGTAAAAACAGTTTATCGATTAATAGTTTATCGATATAATCATTGGAAGCTGCCGTAGGACTGGGAAGACTGTTGTGTGCGCAAGTATAAGTAATGTAAAGAGAGTTAGATCCTAAACAAATAATAGTTTGTAGTTTTGAAAACAAGGTAAGTAAGTCATCTTGAACTGGTAAAGGTAAATGGACAGTTTCAAGGTGGGAGACAAAAGTCTTAGCATATTGTGAGTCAGTAACAAAGTTAAGTGGAGTAGACAAGTCAGAAAACAGAAGGTAAATGGCATAAAGTTCATTTTTCTAAACAGAAGAATAGGGTACTTGCTATACCTTAGAAATGATTCCATTAGACTATCCTACCATTCCAAATTTATTATCATCAGTATAAAAAGTACTGCATGGGAAAGAGGTGTGGATTGCACACATGAAGGTAAAATCCAGGAGGTTCTTTTTAAGAACCAAATACATTTCTCTTTAGGATTTGAATTGTTAATTCATTGTTTCAGACTGCAATGGCTGTAAAGCCAGAGTAATGAGATTACAAAGAGACTACACACACAAAGGAATGTTATCACCTTGTTGATGAGCACTACTTCAAGGCACACACTACTTGTTTACAAGTTTTTAAATTCAAAAAAGCTCTACCTAAAGGTTGAAACCAGCAACAGGGCTTGGGCACGTATTTAAGTAATTCTTCAAAATTCTTTTATTTAACTTTTATCCCCATGATTTGCAGGAGAGTACTCAATACTTTCACGTATTGAGATTCTAATGATGGGAAATTTTCCACTGTTCCCTGCAATCTCCCCTTGAATAATTCTGAAAGTTTCTCTTACCCCTGAGCGGAATTTCCCTTTTGGCCTGAGTCATGGATCCTGCTGACTATACCAAATGTTGCAGTTTCTCTGAGGAAATGGGTCACAGGACATGGACGATCAATATATGCTGCAAGGAGATAAGCTCACTGTCACTCTGCAGTGAGTGCTCTCCTCTGCTTCTGGAGGGTTATCATTAGAAAGTATTACAATGCTTTGTCAACAAGTAACATTTCTCATGGCTTGCAGTCTCCTTCCCCAAAGCACAAAACCCAAATACATATTAACCTGAAACAATTCTCTCTGAACATTTCTTGACCTTTTCCTCAGAGTCACTTGATGGCATGCCTCCAAGTACCAGATGTTCCTGTGCTTGCATTAGGGACACCTGGTTACTCTGAAGTCTTATTGGTCAGAGCCAGGTTATAAAGCAAGGAAAATTCCATCCATACTGTAAGCCTTGTAGTATAGCTAAAAGTCTGGTAGTGGGATACCCCTGGCTTTGCTTTTATTACTAAGAATTGCCTTGGCTATACAGGTTTTTTTCTGGTTCCATAAAAAACAAAGAATTATTTTTTCCAAATCTTGAAAGTATGATGGTGGTATTTTAATGGGGATTGCATTGAATCTTCAGATTGCTTTGAGTAGGATAGACATTTTGACAATGTTGATTTTTCCCAGCCATGAGCATGCTATGTTCTTCGATTTGTTCATATCTTCTGCTGTTGTTTGCTTACAGTTTCACATTTGTTTTTTGTAGAAATCCTTTACTCTTTTGTTAGGTATATTCCTAGATTTTTTTTGAAGCTGCTATGAAGGGACTTGTGTCTTTCATTAGCTTTTCATCTTGGCTATTATTGGCACGTACAAAGGCTACTGATTTCTGAACATAGATTTTATATCCTCAGATATTAGTGTATTTTTTTTATGACTTCCAGGAGTCTTGTGGTTAAATCTTTGGGGTTCTATAAGTACAAGATCATATCATCAGTATAAAGAAAGTGTTTGAGACAGTCACTCAGTCGCCCCCTGTCATAGCTTACAGTGTTACAGGAAATTCTCTCTTCAGTATGTCCTTGGTCTCAGGGATTCAAAGAAAAAATTTATGGACTACAGATCAGTGGTAAGACAGGATTTATTATACAGAAAAAGCAAAAAGCACCAGAGATCTCAGAGATTACCAAGTTGGAAAATCTCTACCTGGGTCTTTTGTCTAGGGGTATAGATAGTAGCTTGTGTCCTTTGTAGTTACTTTTGGCCAGAATTTGATAACAGATGTATGGATACACTGCCTTCCATGCAGTGCAAGGTGAATGAACCAGTCAGTTCTTAAAATTACCCAATCCTAGTAAATTTACATGAAATTATCCAGGCCTAGGAAATGGGGGATCCCTGTGTCAACCTCAGGCCTGTGAAATGCTCACCGTGGAGTTGTGCAGCCAGAGAAAGGCTCTGTAGGTCCAAAGGTGGTTCTGGTGTTGGAATGGACAACAGTGCAGGCTGTGCCATTGTCTCCCTCAACTAACTAGGGACCCACAGGCTTTGGGTGCACTTGTCCCTCTCCCCCACCCTGGGTTCTCCAGATTTCACTTTCCAGCCCTAACTTCCGTGAGTTTGCTGCACTAACACCCCAAGGGCAGTAAAGCAGAAGGTGAGGCAGGTCCTTCAGGGTAGCCCAAACTGGGGCACCATTTACCCTGTATCAACAGCAACCTCAAACTCTTGGGAGAAAACAATCCTCTTCTTCAGCCTCCCAAATACTTGGGACTACAGGCTCTCACCTAAATACCCAGGTATGTTTTGAGATAAGGTCTTGCTCTTGCTCAGGCTGGTCTCCCAATTCTTGAGCTCAGGCTGGCCCCCCACATCGGCCTCCCAGAGTGCTAGGACTGCAAACTTGAGCCACCAAGCCCAGCCCAGAGACAAATTTCTAATTACATTTCTTTTGGTATAGTCTGGAGATTAGGACAAGTATTTTTATTAAGTTTTCGTAATGTTAGTGCTGGGCAGTCATTCCACTAAATGTCAGAGAAAGGTACTTTGGGTAAATATATATTTTTTTGAGACAGAGCCTCAAGCTGTCACCCTGGATAGAGTGCTGTGGCATCACAGCTCACAGCAACCTCCAATTCCTGGGCTCAAGCAAGTCTCCTGCCTCCGCCTCCCAAGTAGCTGGGACTACAGGCGCCTGCCACAACGCCCAGGCATTTTTTGGTTGCAACCGTCATTGTTGTTTGGCGGGCCCCGGGCTGGATTCGAACCCGCCAGCTCAGGTGTACGTGGCTGACGCCTCAGCCCATTGAGCCACAGGCGCCGAGCCCCTTCAACATTATTTCATTGTACTATAGACGAAGAGAAAATGATTCTCTGCCAGAACCACTACCTGTTTGCAGGTTCTCCCTCGTCTCTCTGGCTTTTCCGTGCACTCTTGGTTTCTTCCCACAACCCAGACCGGTGCCTAGTAGGCGTCTTTAGGGTCCCAGTGTGAGTGTGTACAGAGGTGAGCAGTGTGCCCTGCCAGGGCATGGCAGCCATCCAGAGTTGGTTCTCACTATGAATAAATAGAAATGATTGGAAGATAAAAATTCATGAACTCTATGATAATCATCCAAACGCACAACAATAAATGATATGGTACTTGGGACCTGTGGCTCAGTGAGTAGGGCGCCAGCCCCATATACCGAGGGTGGCGGGTTCAAACCCGGCCTGGCCGAACTGCAACAAAAAAATAGCCGGGCATTGTGGTAGACGACTGTAGTCCCAGTTACTTGGGAAGCTGAGATAAGAGAATCGCCTAAGACCAGGAGTTGGAGGTTGCTGTGAGTTGTGAAGCCATGGCACTCTACCGAGGGTGACAAAGTGAGACTCTGTCTTTAAAAAATATATAAAAAAAAATAAATGATGTGGTACGGAAGGGCTCAGTGAACCTGACCTGACTGTGAGTGGTTTTGAACTGCGTGGTGGTAGGCAGATGCTTTGTCCCTTTATTTAACCCTTCAGGGGTACCACCTTATGTTCACCAAAACTCGGGTAAGTGAGGATCTTACTTGTTCTTATTAATCTCTTAAATGTTTGTTTAGCTCCCATTTATTCCAGTGTTTAATATTAGAAGTGTTGTGGCTCTTTATTTAGAAGTTTGGCGATGTATTTGTGACCAGAAATATGCTACAGGAACTTAACCCTTGTTTGTGTCAATTAGCTGATGAGAAAACTGGTCTGGTTATATGATGTTTCCCTTAAAGGTGCAGAACCCACCAGCAAGCTTAAGTGGGGACTTACTGTCCAGTATAGCTAATGGTAGCACTAAGGGGAGAAATGTTAAAAATTGGAATTTTCTAGTTTCCAAAGTGTTAAATCCTTCATGCAGGGCAGTTGTCCCTGATAGACTGTCCTTGAAAAGCTTCTGAAGAGTAGGGCTTTAGAACTTTCATTTAATCTATCAGATTATGTATATTCAAATTTCAGTAAGAGTTCAGCTCTTTGCTAATCACAGATTCTTAGTAAGGTGAGGTCATCCAGTATAATACTAACATCCTTTGATGCTGTAAAACCAAGGAGTTAAAATTAACTTCCCACTAAAAGGAAGACTAGAAGAATTCCAGAAATCTTAAGTTCTTCTAGAGATACAAGTGTAAGTAGAAATGTATGAATCTACTAGTGGTTCTGAAAAACAGCAAGAACCCAAGAAAATGTTGTTGCAAGTACTAAGGCTTTAGAGGGGCTTCCAGGTGTCTGATTGTTTCTGGATCTCTTAGGTTGCAGGAGAAACCCAGACCTAACTTTCTGGGTGGCTTTTAAGTAATGACCCTAGGGCACTCTGGGTGGACAACCGTGATTTCCGACCTCATAGTTTATGAAAGCTGAAGTACATTTCTCTCCCTGCTCTGTCTCCTGGCAGCCTGAAGAAAGGAGTTTGTGTTTGGCAGATTCTAAGCCAGGCCGTAAGAGCCAGTAATTCCATAAACTGGTGGTAATGGGGTTGGCTGTGGCAGAGGGGAGGGGCGGGGGCCTGGTGGTCCAAAGGCTTAAAGTTGAGCCCTAGCTCAGTTATTTATTTTGTTTGTTTATTCATTTATTTAGATAAATAAAAACTGTACATATTGATGGTGTATAACATGATGTTTTGACATACGTCAAAATGATTAAATTGAGGAAATCTATCACATCACCTCCTTAGCATTTTTTAATGGTGAGAACATTTAAGATCGACTTTCCTAGCAATTTTTGAGTTTGTGATACATTATTATTAACTGTCGTCTCCATGCTCTACCATAGAGCTCCAGAATTCATTCATCTGGTCTAACTGGAACTGTGGACCTTCCATCTCCTCCTACTCCAGCTCCAGGCAGCCACCATCCTACTCTCCCTGGCTGTGAGTTTGACTGTCCTAGATCCCACGGATGTGTATAGGTGAGCTGGTGCGGTATTTCTCTTTCTGTTCTGGCTTGGTTATTTCTGGCTCTGTGACCTCATCACATTCGTCATCTGTAAAATGCCTGCCTCCCTTGTTCCGCCTACTTCACCAGCTGTTGTGAAAACAAACCGAGGCGATGTGTGTGTTCTGTGTTTTGGCATTATTGTCACGAATTAGAGGGGCTCCTGTGGGGCTTAAAATTTTGCTCTTAATTTGGCATCTACAATGAGACATATTCGAGGGGTTTAAGGAAAGCAATGAAGGTCATAAAAGGGCTTAAATTTAGTTAACTCTGTGTTACTTGGGAATGTTTGGGACTGTTTAATCTGCAGATTTGAGGACCTAAATTTCCATTACTTTCTTTATTACTTAGAATATAGTCATGGCTGCCATGACAGAGAGATCTAGAATATAGCGGCTTAAACAACCTAGATTTGCATTTCTCTTTCATGTAATAGTCCAGACATAAGTGGTCTAGGGCAGCTGGCGGGGGTGGGGGGTGTACATGGAGCCAAGGGATGAGGTGCCTCTGTCTTATGTGTCCACATGGCGCTCACCTCTTTGGCCAAGGTGGCTTTTCTAACTCTGTTCAGCAGGAAGAAAGAGAAGGAAGGAGATGGCCACAGCCTCATGTCCCTTCATTCATACCCCTGTGAATGGAACTATTCAAAGGTTTACACTTAGTTACAGTGTAGTGCTGAGTTGCATCCATGTGTCCAGATAAAAATTCAATTAGATTGGCTATTGAGGGATGGGCCGTGAGCAGTGCCTGCCCCGGCCACCTGGAGTTAAGGACTTAACTCCCCTTTCGGCAGTCCACAGAGCACAGAAGGAGAGCAGGTTTTAATAGTCCAGTCAGGTGAACAGCTATGGGATGAACCCTGAAGGCAGAAGGAGGACGGTAGGTCTGCTGGCTTAGAAGAGGTTGGAGGTTATCTGTGCTTTTCTTTTATGCAGGCTTTTAAAGCCATTTTTTATTTTTAGAGCACCTGGTGGTCCTTTGCTATACTTGCTACATTCCAGGTCCCTGTGCTAGGTGTTGGGGAGTCAGAGATCATGGTCTCTGCTCTTTGAAGGTCCACTCCACGGAGGCAGACAGGTGCGCCGTGCAATGAGTAAAGAGCGGTCTCCTGTGTACTGTTATGGGAGGCTGTGGGGGCTCCTTCCCCCCCAACCCCGGGTGGCCAGGCTGTGTGTGGGGTAAGCTCACTGGGAGGGGAGGCTTGATTGTGCTTGTCTGTATCCCCTTGAGCAGTGTGGGACCTCTGGGAGTGCACACCAACTAACTGATACTGGGGCTCTCTTCTCTAGTGTCCTGTCTGTGGTCTAATGTTCTGTCTCTTCCTCAGAAACACTCTGCGTGAGCATCGGGAGTCTTCATGGCAGGAGCAGTGCTGCCCCGATGGGAGCTGTCTCTTTACCTGCTTGCTTCACTGGGCTTCCACTTCTATTCTTTCTATGAAGTTTACAAAGTCTCCAGAGGTAAGCCCCCAAGCTTTTCTGATCTCCTATCAAAAACAAACAGAGGCCAGGTGTGGTGGCTCACACCTGTAATCCTAACACCCTGGGAGGCTGAGGTGAGAGGAATGCTTGAGGCCAGGAGTTCAAGACCAGCCTGAGCAAGAGTAAGACCCCCCATCTCTAGAAAAAATTGAAAAATTAGCTGAGTGTAGTGGCACACACCTGTAGTCCCAGCTACTTGGGAGGCTGAGGCAGGAGGATTGCCTGAGCCTAGGAGTTTGAGGTTGCTGTGAGCTGTGATAGTACCACTGTACTTCAGCTTGGGTGATGGTGTGAGGCTTTGTCTCAGAAAAAAAAAAAAAAAAAAGGAGCAGAGGTAGAAGAGGTGGTTTTTGGTCAAGGCCACTAAAGTAGCTGCATTCCTCTGCAGGACTCTCAGAGCTCTCAGAGCCCATGTAGAAGGAGCTAACATGTTCTTTGACAGGCACTGTGCTAGGTATCTCAATGTACTTTGTCCCATCTGATGGTCAGCACAGCCCTGTGAGATGGTATATGACTTAGAAGACAGGCCTGGCTGTGGAAACTTAGCCTTCAAAGTAAGTGGTGTATAACTGGTGTGGTGTCTAGATAGCACAAGAAACTCTGGTTCCTTCTAACTGTCCCCTTGCTGTCCTCAACATGTGGTCACATGTGGGGCTGCTCCAGCTCCAGCTGTCGTGTTTGCTTCTTGACCATCAGCAAGTGTGGAAAGGAAGGAGAGGAGAGGCCCTCTGCCTTTCAGAGCATGACCTGCAAGCTGCTTATATCATATTTGTTTATGTACCATTTCCCAGAACCTCATCCTGTGACCACATTAGCTGGGAGGGAAGCTAGGAGATGCAATCTTTGGTGGGGAGGCCGTTTATCTAGAAGTGCTCTACTATGGAGGAAGAAAGCAGGAGTGGCTATTAGCAGTTAATCAGCAGTCTCTTCCATAGACAGGTGTCTTCATTACCCACTGCTGCGTAACAAACTATCCTGAAGCTTTGTGATTTAAGACAATAGCCACCATTTATTGTCTCTCACTGTTCTGTGAGATTTTTTTCATTCTTTTCAATAGACTTTATTTTTTAAAAGCACATTTAAAGCAAGGAATTGTGGTGCATACCTGTAGTCCCAGCTACTCAAGACCAGCCCTTGGAAGAGTAAGAGGCTGAGGCAAAAGGATTGCTTGAGCTTGGGAGCCTAAGACCAGCTGGGGCAACAGAGTGAGGCTGTCTCAAACAACAACAAAAGCAGTTTTAGGTTCACAGCAAAATTGGCCAGAAAGTACAGAGAGTTCTCATATACGCCAAGCTCCCATGTATGCCCAGCCTCAGCATCCAGCACCAGAGTGGTACGTTTGTTACAATTGATGAACCTACATTGACACATCATTATCACCCCCAATCCATAGTTTACAGTAGGATTCGTTCTTGGGGATTTGCAGCCTGTGCGTTGTAAGAAATGTATAATGACATATATCCACCATTATAGTCTCATATAGAGTAATTTCACTGCCCTAATAATCTCCTGTGTGCCACCTATCCATCCCTCCCTCCCATTAACCTCTAGCCACCCCTAGTCTTTTTACTGTCTCCATAGTTTTGCCTTTAGAACATTATATAATGATAGTTTGAGTCATTTAGTATGTAGCCTTTTCGTCCTGGCTTCTTTCACTAGTCATAAGCATTTAAAGCTCCTCAAAGACTTCATGCCTTGGTAGCCCATTTCTTTTTAGCACTGAATAGCAGAATCTTGATGTACTGCAATTTATTTATCCATTTATCTGCTGAAGGACATCTTGGTTACCTCTAAATTTTGGCCATTATAAATCTGCTATAAACATCTGTGACTAGGTTTTTGCATGGACACAGGTTTTTACCTCATTTAGATAAAGAGGAGTGTAACCACTGGATCACATGGTAAGAATATGTATACTTTTGTAAGAAGCTGTCAAACTATCTTCTAGAGTGGCTGCACCATTTTGCATTCCTACCAGAAATGAACAAAGGCTCCTATTCTTCACATCCTTGTGAGAAATGTTATTATTAGAGTCCAAGATATTATCCATTCTGTTAGTATATAGCAGCATCTCATTTTTCCACAATGAAAACCATTGTATTTTCCATATGACATATCATGTGAGCATCTTCTTCTATATGCTTATGTGACATCTGTGCATATTCTTTGGTTATTAGAACCATTAGAAGATGGTTGTGTAATGGTTTGGTTCTCCTGCCGTGTTTTAATTGGGTTGTCCATTTTGCTATTATTGAATTTTAAGAGTTCTTTGTATATTGTGGATGCAGTCTTTCATCATATTTGTCTTTTGCAAATACTTTCTCCCAGGGTACAACTTGTCTTCTCAATCTCCTGACAGTGTCCTTAGCAAAACAGAAGTTTTAATTTTTAATGGAGTCTAGCTTAACAATTATTTCTTTTATGGATTGTGCCTTTGCTTTTGTACCTACCAGCATCATCTGGATTTTCTCCTATGTTATCTTCTAGAAATTTTATACTTTTATGTTTTTACATTTAGGTCTCTGATCCACTTTGCATTAACTGTAAAAAAGGGCGTAAGGTCTGTGTCTAGACTCTTTTTTTTGCGTGTGCCCAGTTGTTCCAACCCATTTGTTGAAAAGACCATTTTTCTCCATAGTTTTTCCTTTACTCCTTTGTCAAAAATTGGTTGATTATAATTATGTGGGTTTATTTCTGGGCTGTTGATCTTTTGTTGGTTCTCTCACCAATACCTTAATGTCCTGATACCTTCACAGTAAGTCTTGAAGTCAAATAGTGTCAGTCCTCTAACTTCCTTCTTTGGTATTGGCTATTTTAGGTCTTTTCCCTGTTATATAAACTTTAGTTTGCCTATTTCCATAAAATAACTTTATCCATAAAATAAAGATGTTTATAGCAGCTTTATTTGTAATTGCCAAAACCTGGGAGCAACCAAGATGTCCTTCAGCAAGTGAAGGGATTAATAAATTGCAAAGCATCCAGACAATGGAATTTGCCAGGATTTCCACTGGGGTTGCATTTAATCTATAGATAAATTGGGAAAGAACAGACATCTTAACAGTATTGAGTCTTCCTATCCATGAACATGGTCTGTCTCTTTATTTAGTTCTTTGATTTCTTTCATCAGTTTTATAGTTTTCCTCATTTATATCTTATACACATTTTGTTAGGTTTATATTTTATTGGGGTGATAATGTAAGTGATATTGTGTTGTTAATTTCAAGTTCCACTTATTTCATTGTTAGTATACAGGAAAATAATTGGCTTTTGTATGTTAACCTTGTATCCTGCCATTTTGCTATGCTTGGTTATGTCAACAGATTTTTGTTGTTGCTATTATTGATTCTTTCAGATTTTCTCCATAATCATATCATATTCAAAGACAACTGTAAATTTTTCTTCTCAATCTATGTGCTTTTTCTTTTTGTCTTATTGTATTAACTAGGACTTCCAGTACAATATGGAAAAAGAATGGTGAGAGAGAACGTCCTTGCCTTCTTCCTAATATTACTGGCAAAGGTTCTACTTTCTCACCATGAAGTCTGGTGCTAGCTGTACACTTTTTTGTAGGTGCCCTTTATTCCGTTAAGGAAGGTCACTTCTTTTCCAGGTTTTCTAAGAAGCTTTTGTGATGAATGTGTGTATTAGTCAGGGTTCTCCAGGGAAACAGAACCAATAGGATAGATAAAGATATAAAAGGAGATGTATTATAAGGAATTGGCTCATGCAGTTATAGAGGCTAAGAAGTCCTGTAATCTGCTGTCTGCAAGCTTTAGACTTTGGAAAGCTGGTGGTCTGAGTCCAAAGGTCTGGGAACTAGTGTAGCCAATAGTATAACTCCCCGTCTGAGTCCCCTTAGAAGATGAGGTAATATGTCCTAGCGTAAGCAGTAAGAACAAAAGAGGGGGCAAACTCTTCTTTCCTTCTCCTCTTTTTCTTTCTATTCAGGTTCTCAAAGAATTTGATGATGCCCACCCACATTAAAGAGAACAATCTGCTTTACTCAGCCCAGTGATTCAAATGCTAATCTCATCAAGAAGTACCCTGACAGACTTACCCAGAAACAGTGTTTAATCTTAGCACGCCATACCCAGTCACATTGACACAGAAAATTAACCCTCACCGTGGCGTTGGATTTTGTTAAATGTTTTTTTTTTTTTTTGCATTTCTTGGTCATTTTATGTTTCTTCTTTAGCCTGTGGATGAGGTAGATTACATCAACTGATTTTTGTGTTCTGTGAGATTTTGTTTCTGATATTCCTGAACTGGACCCAGCAAGCAGTTCTCTGCTTCGTGTGTTGTTATCTGGGGCTAGTCATCTGGTGGATCCACTGGGCTCAGGCGTTCAGGTGGCTCAGTTAGTGCCAGTGTCAGCTGAGAGCTCAGCTGGGGGTTGTCAAACTGGAGCATTGTGGTTCTCGCTATGTGGCTTCTCCATGGAGCTCATCTTTCTCATAACAGGGTACACAAAAGTGGAAGCTGCAGATCACTTAAAGCCCAGGCTGGGAGGTTTCACAAGTCATGTGAGGACACTGAAGCTCAAAAATATTACTTGTCCAAACTCACACATCTAATAATTAATGGAGCTAGAGTTTAAACCCAGATCTATTCAACTCTAGACTCAATATGTTTTCTATTCTGACATTCACGTTCATTGATAATTTCTTAAAGCAGCTTGCTTTAAAGGGGGAGCTCTTTTGTCTATCCTACTCTTGAACTTCAAACTTACCGTGTTGTGGCAGCTGCTGGCTGGGTGGGGGATCCTTCTGTGGAGAGCACAAAACTTCCCTATACTCAACTGGTGCTGAGGCTGTTTTATTTACTATGTGTCTTATTACTGACTACTCCCCAGCCTGCAGCTTCTTTTATCCTTACTACTTTTCCTTTTATTTTCAGTGCCAAAGTGTTTCTCAAGCCATTCCCAGGAAACATCTTCTTCCTCTTACGGTTTTGCCAGTTCAGCTCAGGGAAGCCAGATCCCTCTGCCTTGCCAAAGTACATTTAACTGGTGCAACATCGAGCCTTCTTGGTTCCTCATCTCACTTTCTAATTCAGGAAAAAGTGCAGTTTGCCCACATCATAGAAGTAGGTCACTGGAAAAATTGTCTCTTCCATGAACTGTTTTGGGGCATTTGTCCTTGGAGCAAATGTAGTGCCTAGATCATACTAGACCTGTGGGGGTGTCCATCCTTTTTTTTCCCTGCTGCATACTGGAAGAAGAGTTGTCTTGGGCCACAGATTAAACACAAAAACACTGACAAAAGCTGATAAGCAAGAAAAAAATGTCAGTGCAAAATTTTTATACTATCTGACACCATAGATCAGCAAAACAGTCCTCAAATGATTCACATGTGGTCCACAGGTTAGACAAGAGGCTCAAAATGTATGAAGTGAGTAGCTGGGCATCTGCACAGCTGTTCTCTCTGGGTGTGAGCACGCATCTTACTCACTGCTCACTTCCATCAGCAGCAGCAGGCTATCCAGTCATTAGGAACAACAAGCAGATTTTAAGAGTCAAATCGAATTTCTCAGCAAACCATAGCAAGGACTCTACAGAATACCCTCCTCCCCAACTCTACCAAGTATAGACCATCTCAAAGTCATATGGAAATGCGTGGGGGTGGTGGTGGTGGTCTGTGCTATGTGACCTCACCCTTGTGCTCTGTAGTACTGTGGCTGACCCACAGCTACTGCAGTAAGTTTGCAGCTACTTCAGTAGGTTTGTGCCTTAGGGTTTTGTAGATGGAGAGCTTTTCATGTCTCTCTGTTTGCGTTTAATGTGAAGAAAGATGTGCTGTGGCATACATTAAAAGGCTTGCGTAATCGGCCTGGAAAGAATTGGTACCTCTTCCTAAAAGAGGGCTATATCAATTTAATGCAATGCTTGGGATGAAAACTGTTGAAATCGTATTATTAAAAAGAAAACTACTGGAGGTCACCTGTTGAAAAAGAAAAAGCATCGAAGGGAAAGTCCTTGACATTTTAATTTACCACTTATTTGTTTCTATTTAAATTTTGTATTTCTTCTTGTACCTGTTTCAAATTTTGTAGCTTTCTGGGAACATATATTTTTTTTTGTAGATTTTCAGTTTGATTAGTATATTGTGCTTGATAAAACTATTATTTTTAAAATTTTTTGTTATTTCATTCTTATTTTTTATGTATATTTTATTTGCATCTTTCTTCCACTTCCTTCCCTTGTTCCCTCTCTTCACTTTTCCCTCACTCCTATTTTTTTTCTTTCTTTCTTTGATTGACTGTGCCAGAGATTTTATTAATCTTTTCAGCTTTTCACTTTGTTCTCTTTTTGTTTTCTAATTCTTTGATTTCTGTCCTTATCTTATTATTTCCTTTCGTATTGTTTCTTTGGGTTTGCTCTGTTCTTTTTTATTCCAACTTTATGAGTTGAATGCTTATGTTTTAAGAAATGTATTTGTATTGCTATATTGAATCCAATTGTTTTTCTCAGATGGATTTCCAGCAGAGGAATTATAGAATAAAACCACAAGAATGTTTTCCAGGTTTGTGATAGACATGCCAAGCCCAGCCCACCCTTGAGAAGGGTATGCAAATTAACACTTCTGTGGGCGAGTGCCGCAGTCTTTCTGTATTACTCTCAGCAAGCTGACTATTCTTTAATCCTTCTCAAGTGTATTTGGTATATGATGCGAAAATGAAGTGCAATTATTTTCTTGCATATAGGTAACTAAACATTATTTATTGTCTTTCCATAGTAAAGCACAATGCAATCTTGATCATGTACCAAATTCTTATTTACGCTGTAGACTTGATTATGTACCAAACATGATCTTATTCTTATTCATTCTTATTTACACTGTAGACTGTTTGAGAGGCTGCCTTTTCTGCTTCAGTCTCCATCAATTCTCACAGAAGTACTGCAGCTTTTTAATTATTTTTTGCTATATAAAAATGCTTACGTATCTGGTGAAGTAAGTTATTACTTATTCATCTTTGTTTCCAGACTTTTCTTAGCTATTTTTGCCAGTTTATTCTTCCAGTTGCGTATTTAAAATTGGCCAAGTTCTAAAGAATTCTCACTAGAGTTTAATGAGAATTACAATACACCTAGAAATTAAATTGTAAATAATTGACAGTCTTAAAATATTGTGTGTTTTCATCCGGGAATATAATATGTACATTTTTTTTATTTATTCAAAGTCTTCCATTACTGAAGGTTCATGGTCACCCAGTTAGAGTGCCAAGGCATCTCTCATGGCAACCTCAAACTTCTGGATTTAAGAGATCTCCTGCTTCAGTGTCCTGAGTAGCTGGGACTACAGGCACTGCCACACGCCTGGCTAATTTTTTCTATTTTTAAGTAGAGATGGGGTCTTGCTCTTGCTCAGGCTGGTCTCCAACTTCTGAGCTCAGGCAGTTCTTTGCTTTGGCCTCCCAGAGTGCTAGGATTACAGGCGTGGGCCGCCATGCCTGGCTGGTTCATGGTCTCCTTTATGATAGGTCCTGCTAAAATTCTTCTTGAGATTATTTCTGAATCTTTTCTTTTTCTGCTTTTCTGATTCGGGTATTTTTCAATTAATTTTTTTTTTATTTTTTAGCTGATTATTTCTAGTCTTATAGTAAAAGTATTTGTTTTGGTTTATGTTTTAACAATTTATTAAATTCTCTTCTGTTCCAATGGTTTATCATTTGATTCTCCTGGTTTTTCTATTGATGTTCAGATAATCTCATCCACAGAGAATGATAATGGTTTTGCTTTGCTAAGACATCTGGAGTAATGTAATATCTGGATGTTATCTGTTTTAATTTTGACTTTTGTGGAAATTTCTGTATTTTCTTTTTTTTACCATTAGTGAAAGGTTGAACAAGATTTATTTTTTAAAGTCGTATGAAGGAATCCTTCTAGCCCCTTTAAATTGGCAACAAGTGATGACTATTATCTGTTTATAAAGAATCTATTCCTTTTTAACCTGTTGATATGATATTTTAATATCATCAATTTCTGGTAGCAAATCATATGGATTCCTATGACAAACCTACTGTGACCATATTATTTTAAAATATATTGCTTTTTTTCTAAGTTTTTTAATAATATTGATTTGTGAGTGAGAATGATCTGTCTGTAATTTTGTTTCATCCTCAGATTTCAATATTGGCATTTTGTTAGCTTATAAAACAAATGAGAAAGATTCCATTCATATTTATGGACTTGTTTAAGTAGTACGTGTGAAATGCCTGTATCAAACTTTGATATCATTCATTTCTAAGTTTGTCTAGGCATGAAGTTTCTTGGGAGTAGATTCAATGAAAACTTTTCAGTATCCTTCAGTTTAATTGGTATATTTAGGATTTTTTTTCTTAAGTCAGTTTGAGCAATTCATGTTTTTCCATTTCATTGACATTTTCAAATGTGCGAACACATAGTCGTATATCATATTCTTAAAATGTTTTGAATCTTGCATGTGTCTCCTCAGAAATTTAGCAAAGATTTATCTATTTAATAGAGTTATTCTGTTTTTCAAGTTTTTGGATTTATTTATGAATTCTACTGGCTTTTGTTTTTCTGTGATTTTCTAATAATTACCCCACCTTCTTGACTTTTCAGAGAGCCCAGGTATCCCTTCCTTTAGTAAGCAGCTATCTTCCTGACAAGTTGCATATTAATGACATTTTTACAAATGGATTGTGCTTTCAGTTGATTTGCATTTTCATGTCACAAGTCATTTATTTTTTTTTTTTGAGACAGAACCTCAAGCTGTCACCCTGGATAGAGTGCTGTGGCATCACAGCTCATGGCAACCTCCAATTCCTGGGCTCAAGCGAGTTTCTCGCCTCTGCCTCCCAAGTAGCTGGGACTACGGGCGCCTGCCACAACGCCTGGCCATTTTTTGGTTGCAGCTGTCATTGTTGTTTGGTAGGCCTGGGCTGGATTCGAACCTGCCAGCTCAGGTGCACATGGCTGGTGCCTTAGCCTGTTGAGACACAGGCGCCGAGCCGACAAGTCCTTTATTTTTGTTTCTTTAACCTTCAGTGATGTTAATAGAAAAATTCGCCAGGTATGTGTGGGTTGTGGCAGGTGCCTGTAGTCTCAGCTACAGGGGAGGCTGAGGCAGGAGGATCGCCTGAACTCAGTAGTGTGAGGTTTCTGTGAGCTAAGCTGATGTTGTGGCACTCTGTTCTGGGCAACAGAGTGAGACTGTCTCAAAAAAAACAACAAAAACAGTGCCTTTAGTGATGTGTAGTTAACATTTCTTTAAATAAACTCCAGAATACAAGGAGCCCTCCAGCATATAAAGAGCCTTTGGTTTTTATGGTGAAAAGTCTTTATTTGAATCACTACCCTCTATTTCTTAGTTATTTTATAGTAGATATTCTTAAAGTAGGATATTTAGTTGAACACATTCACATTCCTTTTGTTTGTTCCTGTGTAAACCCATGGCCTTCATTATTACTGATCTTGCCTTATGAGAGAAGGATTCAGCAGCTCATTTGTAGATTGATTCTTCCTTTTATATTGCTCATATAGGACACTAACCTCTCCAGGGTATGGGCTTTGTTAGTTAGGAGGTAATTTTTCCCACTTACTTTTGTGATTAAAGGACTTTAGTTGCCAGATGGCTGTTAACTTTGGAGAAGCAGTGCAGGGTAGAAAAACAAAGGTTGCTGGTGCTATCCTTGAACAGGTGGCCTTGCCCTTGGAACCAGGTTTGCTGGCTGACCATGGGTTAGCAAGGGTCTGTGAAACGACGTAAATGTATTGCCCCTGCTAGAGCCAAGGACTGGACAGCCTGCTCTGAAGCATTAATGGTGAGTGTTGTGGCACAGCCAAGTCTCCGCGCGTTCTGTTTGATGATGCTTCACGTTGTGTTTGACCATGGTTGTCCTTGCTACCCGTGGGCAGGGCTTAGGAAACAGCTGAATCACTGCTTTGCTGCTGAGATTCCAAGGCTCCTAGGCTACTCCTTGCACTCAGGCTGCATTGCATTCTCCTCCTGTGTTGATGCTGGTGCTTAAGGTACCCCCAAATATGCTTTGATGTCTGAGAAAACAGCAGAAGCAGGATGGTCATCCTCACCTGACCCCCACCGTTTTCTCCTGAAGCAGGTCATAAACCCTCAGGTCAGAGGTGCCCTCTCTATACCCAAAGGAAAAGTACATCCTTTTCTCTGAAGATGAAGGGTCACAGAGAAGAAGCAGACCTTGCTAGGTTCCCCTCCATTTAATACCATTAGATGGGACTCTGTCCAAATATCTTTCTCCTTGCTGTCCACTTTTTATTAAACCTAGCATAAAAATATTTGTTTAACCATTTCTTTGGGTTTTCATTTCCTTATGAAGTCTCCTGTGTCATGTAAAACATCTATTAAATAAATTTGCGTACATTTCTCTTATTAATCTGTCTTTTGTGTTAGAGGCCCCAGCCATGAACCTAAGAAAGACAGAGTAAAAAGATTTTTCCTTCCCCTACATAGGGGAATGTCAGCTCCTAGAGCAGTGGTTCTCAACCTTCCTAATGCTGCGAGCCTTTAATATAGTTCCTATGGGTCGCGCCCCACAGGTTGAGAACCGCTGTCCTAGAGAATCTGCTTTCTTAGGGCTCTAACAAGTCTCCTACAATGATTTGGGGCAGGGCCTGGCTTGAGGGCAATTGAGGGCAAGGCCTATGTTGGACCACACAGCTCCTCATTCCTTCTGCTCCCAGAAGGAAGCCTGCACTGGGTGTTGGACCCCATACACCAAACAGATATGCCAGAGCTATGGCTTTCACTTGGCGGGACAGTTTCCATTTCAGTCTGGGGGCTTCCTCTGCCTGTCCCAGGAGCACTAAAGATTCTCATGCAAATTGCATTCCTGATGCTCTCTCCTAAGAGACCCAGAATTCCTCAGTGAGTAGCAGGGCAGATGAGCTGCCCTGTTTGGAAGGTTTGAAGACCAGTTTATCCTTTTGCATCCCACTGAAGTATTTGATTTGCTTTTGCTTGGGTTATTTCCCAATCACATTTTCATTCCCCAAGCGGGAAATGGGAGAGGAACAAGGAGCCCCCATGCCTCAAGAGTGTCATGGAAAACCTACACCTTATCACCACCTCTACAGATTAATCTGCAGATGGATATTTGGGAGTTGCTTACCATTAAATTCCCCTATCATTAGAAGCCCATCTTTTGTGCCCCCTTTCCATTCTTAGTTATTCCACAGTCTGCTATGCCCACAACTTCCTAGAGAAATAATTAGTAGGAGCTGATTAGAGTTTTTCAAATGCATAGAAACAGCAGGACATATACTGGATGATTGGGTGTGACTGTGGCTTGTACCAGTCTAGGGAGTGTGAGTGTGTGTGTTTTCCTCTCTTCCTGATTACTGCTCTCTAATTACCCCCACTGCAGAATTAATTTCCCATCAAAATGTTGAAGGTGAATGTGGTAGGTTAGTTAGAAGCTTAAGTAAATGGTTTAGCACCACACCTCATTGGCAAGGAGTAAAATGCAAATCCCCTCACTGGTAGGTAGGCAGGAGATTTGACGGATCCTTTCTTTGGAGGAAAGAACAGGAGACTAGTAATCAGGACCCATCAGCAGAATTTGCTTCATTTCTGTGCCCTCACACAGTTTTATGGAGTGCTGAATTTTGGGAAATGGAACCGGTGCACTAGAAGAAAGAGCTGGCTCTGCCCGGTAGCCAGTCCGGTGTGATACAGAGAGCATTCCCAGGCTCTTTCTGTTTTGAAGCAGTCTCTTGCTTGACTGTATTTCGATTATGATGAAAACTCCAGTTTTGCCCACAGGGTCAGGGTCAGGGTCAGGGATTGTACCTGGGAAGGTACAATAAGATGTTCTGAGGGCTCTTGCCCTGAATGGATAGACCCGCTGGCCAGGTGCAGGCTCTTGCCTGTAATCCTAGCACTCTGGGAGGCTGAGGTGCATGGATTGCTTGAGCTCAGGAGATCAGCCTGAGCAAGAGCGGACTCTGTCTCCATGAGAAATAAAAAAAAATTAGATGAGTGTTGTGGTGGCTGCTTGGGAGACTGAGGCAAGAAGATCGCTTGAGCCCAGGAGGTTGCTGTGAGCAAAGATGATGCCATGGAACTCTACCCAGGATGACAGTGAGACTCTGTCTCAAAAAAAAAAAAAATCTGCACATACTCGTTCTCAGCTTCTACCCTCCTACGTCAACTAAATTCTGCAGCTGTGAATTTTGAGCAAACTTAAGACAGTCTTAAGATGGCGATTTCCTAAGGGGTCATGAATGCATCTAAGTTTTTCTTTTTCTTGTAGAGACAGTCTCACTTTGTTGCCCTCGGTAGAGTGCTGTGGAGTCACAGCTCACAGCAACCTCCAGCTTCTGGGCTTAGGCGATTCTCTTTGCCTCAACCTCCCAAGTAACTGGGACTACAGGTGCCCACCACAACACCCGGCTATTTTTTTTTTTTTTTGAGACAGAGCCTCAAGCTGTCACCCTGGGTAGAGTGCTGTGGCTTCACAGCTCACAGCAACCTCCAATTCCTGGGCTCAAGCGAGTCTCCTGCCTCTGCCTCCCAAATAGCTGGGACTACAGGCTCCCGCCACAACGCCCGGCCGTTTTTTGGCTGCAGCCGTCATTGTTGTTTGGTGGGCCCGGGCTGGATTCGAACCTGCCAGCTCAGGTGTACGTGGCTGGCGCCTTAGCCCGTTGAGTCACAGGTACCGAGCCTGCATCTAAGTTTTAATTAAAACTTATAGTACTTGTTTATATCAAGAAATCAGACCAAGGTAGTTTCTAGGAATTCTCCAGAATGTGAGGGAGGATTTTTGGTCTAGAACTGTGCTGTCCAATACCACAGCCATTAGGCACACATGGCTAGTGAGCACTGGAACCAAAGTCAGATGTGCTGTCAGGGTGACATGGACATTGGATTATAAAGAATTAGTAAGAAAAGGGGAATGCAAAATAACATATTAACAATTGTTTAATTATACTTTTGATTTAGTGGGATAAATAAAATATAAAAATAATTTCATCTTTTTTTACTCTGTGGCTATTAGAAACTTTACAACTATGACTGTGGTGCTTATTGTGTTTCTATGTGGCAGCACTGGGCAGGATTTCATCATTGTTCTCTGGTCTGTGTAGGATCCCTTTCTCCCACTAGAGGGAGGTATGTGCCAGCTTCAGGAAATCTGAGGTTGGCATGTAAACTTTGGCTGCTTTCGAACATACTCTTTTGAAAAAGAAGAAAAGGGGCTCAAGTTTTTGCTTTCTTTCAATTCTGCATAATTCTGATGTTTCTGGAGGTTGCACTTTACGTGAAAGTGAAGCCAAAACCGAAAGGGGCAGAGGCAGAAAGATTTTCAACTCTCTTTATAATAATGAATTCAGAGATTCCCGTTCCTTCTTTGTTGAAATGAAGTCACTTGTCATTTGTTTTTTGAGTGTTCCCTTGGACTTGAGTCTATGTGCAATGCAACACACACATCTTTGCATGCGTTCACACACACATCTGTGCACACATTCACACACGTCTGTGCATGGGTACACACACAATATGACCTTCTGTGTACACGTAAGGGCTGTACTATAAGCACACATCTCTATAGCACTTAGAGTGCACAGCATGCAATGTAGATGGGGCGGCCAGAGTTGTGCAGCACGTACCAGGCCATTACACAACACATTTCCCTTTTCTGTTATTCCTAGCTGCAGCGTTGCCTGAAGTTTGGGGCTAGCATTGCTGTGTGCATGCAGTGTGCATGAATCTGTACTTTGATCTTGCTCTGGAACCAGCACCACCTCATGATTTTTTTGTTTTTTTTTTGAGACAGAGTCTCACTCTGTTGCTCTGAGTAGAGTTCCAAGGCATCATGGCTCGCAGCAACCTCAAACTCTTGGGCTCAAGTGATCCTCTAGCCTCAGCCTCCTGAGTAGCTGGGACTGCAGGTACCCGCCACAATGCCCAGCTATTTTTAGAAATGGGGTCTCACTCTTGCTCAGGCTGGTCTCCAACTCCTGAGCTCAAGCATTCTACCTGCCTTGGCCTCCCAGACTGCTAGGATTATAGGGGTGAGCCACCATGCGCGGCCTTCATGATTATGTTTTAATGATACCACTCTCTCTTGGCTTTCCTTCTGAGTTGTTCCTTTTTGATTTCCTGTGGTTTTTGCACTTCTGTTGGTGTGGTAGTCATTGATTCCTCCCCGTCCTTTTCTTATTTATGCACCCTCCTTCACTTTCTGGGGCCTGTCAGCCATTCTGGCACCTTCGTCACTACCCATATCCTGGGCACTGCTAAGTCTTTATCTCCAACTGAGGGCATTTTTTTTTTGTGAGCTGCACCCACACCCATCCAGCTGCCTGCTAGACATCGCACAGACCTCAACATCCAGCCCCAGAGCTCCTTGTGTCCTGCATCGTGGCGCTCATCAGCACTGTGGTTTCTTATTCCTTGTTTGTCCCTCTTCTCCAGTGGACAGTCAGCCCCAGGAGGACGAAACCCACGCCGATCTTGTTCTGTGTCAGCCCTAGAACAGCTCACCACGCCTGGTGATTGTGCACCCTGAAGAAGCGTTTGAATGAAGATTTTATTATATCTTTTGTTTTAATCAACTGTACTGTTTACTTAGAAACCTGCTTATCGTCATCATATGATTCCATTTAATTTTATCTTCTTAGCATTATGGAATGTAGTTATGACCACAATAATTTTGTGACATGGTCTGTGTAAAAATTTTTAGCAGCCTATGTGCATGGGGCATTTGCACCAGCCCCTCCCGTGTCTTCCCGTATTGGAAGCTCTTCTCCCTTGTGCTCCCCTCTTTCTGTGACCCTCATTACGGGTCGAATTTCCATCAGCCCTGCAAGGTACTTCCAGGGACTTAGGTCACGGAGCACTGGAAAGAAAGGTCTGGGAGCGTGGCCTGTTTCCATGCTTGCAGCTCAGCCCACAGACTGCTTTTCCAGGACCTAGTCCAGTCTTTTTAGTCATTTTGCTATTCAGCCAAACCAGTTTTGTTTAGATTTGTGACTAATGGAGACTGTTTTTCTTGTCAGAACATGAAGAGGAACTGGACCGAGAATTTGAGCTGGAGACTGATGCTTTATTTGGAGGATTAAAGAAGGTATAAGTACATGAATGGCAAATCTCAGTTTTCACACTTGATTTTAATATATTGCATCTCTTTTGTATTTGGAGTTGATCCATGTGTTGTATTCAGCAACAATCTGGAATTAAGTGCATTTGCTGCTGTGGAGCTGTGGGTATGCTATATTGGAGAAGGTAAATCTATTAGCATCAATTGTGGCCTCTGACACTCATTATGCCAACTGTTGACACCTTCCTTCTGGCCCCTTGGCACCGCTGTCCATCCCAGAGCATGCTGGGAACTCCTGTCCCATTTCCCGCCCCCTGCCGCTGCTGTGGCAGGGGCTGGCTGTATTCAGGCCAGGGTGGCCACTGTCCTGTTACTTCCCTGAGTCCTTCCTGATTTGACAGGTAGCACTTCTTTCTTAGAGTTGTTGTGGACCAGTACCAGATTCTTCTCTTCCAGATGAGAGATACCAGACTACTTTTTTCTCCCACAAAAACCCGTTTGCCTTTGAGGCTGGGGTTCTTCTCCTTCATCCCCTTTCAGTTTCTCAAGACCCCATTTCAGTTGTGGTTAGGACCACAGGAGGTCCAGGGCCAGCTCATGGTTTGGGGTTCAGCTCAAGGTTAAATAATCTGTGTATTGGTTTTTCCAAGTATTTCAATATATTTTAAAAATATCAGAGCATTTTAAAATTTTCTTTCTCACTCTCTTTTTTTTAAAAGTATTTTTCTCTGTGTAATGTACCCAAACTATTGTAAGTAAATGAGCTTGTATGCACTGGCTTGGGACATACAGTTTGCATTCTAAACATCCTTCTTGCAAATGAACTTTTGGAAGACTATTCATTTCCAAACTGGGCACTGCCATTACTGATGTTTTCCTACTTTCATAGTTGTAGATCTTGCTTAGAATTATAATAAATTTACTTAAGTTTCCATTTTTATTTGCTAGGGTAATCTGTCCCTTTTCCTAGCTCTGTACGGAGACCCTGTGCTAGATATAAGGCCAGTGTGACTTGAAGGCCAGTGGGACTGTGAAGAGTGTCTTGCCCTGTGTGGGGTGCTGTTTCTGACTTTTATTGTTCCACCTATTAGATACTTCCATGAAAAGTTAGATGTAAATCAAATTTTCATTCCTAACATTCTTGGCTAGATGTTTCTTATTTAAATAAGTCCTTCTGAGGATTGTTAATAAGAATGGAAGGTGGGTAGGAGTGTGTCCACTGAGAGAGAAAGACATTTGGGAAGCTTTCTGTTGCAGTAGAATTTGAGATGTAGAAGGAGACAGCCCCTGTGAATGTCTTTGAGCTACTCTTTAGAAATATAACACTATTGGATCTCTTACAATAGAAAAAGAAAAATTTTTTTTTTTTTTCCTTTTAGAGTCAAACTTCAGGCATTTCAGGTAACATTGAAAATACAGAATTGTTTGCCAGGGCAAAAATAAGCAAACACATTTTATGGACTTAGCAGAAGAGAAACAATTGCGAAGTAGTGTGAGAACCTGAACACAGGGTCAGGCCCCTGCTAGTCTTGGAACTACCATAGAGGTCATTGCCAAGGGCAGTCTTGGCCCAGTGCTATGTTGCTGCTTCTAGACAAAGGAGCATCGTTTTCACTGACTTCCTGGCTCTTGTCACTCCATCAGGTCCAGCTTTGTGACTCCCTGCTAGGGGCGTCAGAGATCTGGGGAGACAAACCCTTCTAAACATCCTCCACGCAGCCCTCAGGACAGGGCTTGGGGTAGGAGTGCTGGTGTTCAGGCCAACCTGCCTTTGTGAAAAGTACAAAAGGCGTAGGTACATCCCCTTGGAGCTGTGAGCACTCAGTCTTTTGCCATTCTGATTAATCTCTGTCCCTCCCTCTGTCCATCTGACCATCTGTCCATCTATCTACCCAGTGAACGCCTCTCATTTTCTCCTCTTTCTACATCTCATTACCTGGTATATGGGGTGCGTGGCATAGAGTTGAGTTGAGAGGGAAAATGATGAGTCTTGGTGATATCCAGCAGATGAGGAAGTTGGTACTGTGTCCTTAGCTTCTGGATACTCCTTACTGAGTATTTCCTTTCTTGGAGGCTATAGGAGGTGGCAAGCAAATGCTACTTTGCTCCAGATCCTAATTCAATAGAAGATATTAGATGTAAATAGAAACTGTGAACTTTGGAAGGAATCCTACGTTTTCTGGCCAGTCTGTTCCTTGAATGCTGGTGTGCAGCCGGGCTTAGTAAACCTCAGCCGCACTGACATTCTGGGTCAGATGACTGTTGTGGGAAGTTGCTGTGGACATTGCAGGATGATTAGCAGCTTCCCTGGGCTCTACCTAGTAGATGCCAGCAGTGTCTCCTCCACCCAGGAAGTCTCAATAAGCAAAAATACCACCAGGCATTGCCCAGTCTCCTTAGTGGGTAAAACCACCCGCTCTTCAGAACAGCTGGTCTATAGTGAAGTGTAAGGGCTTTGCCCCCACTCTCTCGCCCTGCCGGTTTGCTCTTCTGACCTTGGTTCATCCTCTTTTCTCTTCTGGATTGTGCCTGACCCCTTCCTCGTCTGGTCCTGACTCCCTGCCGTGGGAGAATAACCTGTACCTCCACGTCGGGCTTTGTGTTCCTCGTTCCTGACCCTCCCCTGCTCCTACTTCCCACCACAAAAACAGCTTTTACCGAGTGTGTCTCTGTGTTCACGTCCACGTCGAGTGCTAGGACAGCGGCGATCCAGACCCAGTTCCCACCCTAGAGTCTCCCAGTGGGAACAGGTTGGCAGTAAATAAATGAACAAATCTAACAGCTATGCATTGAGTTACATGCCATGAAGGTGATATAAAACAGGGCAATGTGATGGTAACACTTTGGATCATCTCGTGTATCCTATTTTGACAAATTTACTTATAAAATTTTAACTCGTATCACCCATGCCTTACTTGAGACCCAGAAGCACAAGGCTGGGATTTAATCATTTCTGTATCTTCAGTGCCTGGAACAGAGGAGGTGAGTATTTTATTGGATTCAGCAGCAGGGGAGCGTGAACATCATCGTGCTGGGTTGCAGCACGGAAGTAAAATGCCCCGGGTCTAGGTACATCTAGCAGACGTGCAGGCCGATGCTAAGTGGACAGAGTTTATACTTGGTGGACAGAGAGAGACCTTGTAAGCACAAGCAGTCGCTGACTGCTCCTGGGAGGAGGAGGTTGACCTTCAGGGCTCCAAAGAATCCCTTCAGGGATTTGGTCAGCTAATCAGGGGAGGGGGAGACGCTGTCCCAGTGGGCATTTCTGTGATGAGAAAAGACAAGGATGCATTAGGGAGATGGTGGCTCAAAGTGAAACTTCATTTAGGACAGAAAACTGGAGCAGGGCCTGACTATGGTCCTCTAATTTTTGATGATGTCAGGGTTTGGAGGATGATAGCCCCAATCAGGAGTGCTTTGGCGCTTTATTATTTCTTTGGGATAAGGCTGATTGCTCTCGCCGAGACACCAGATGTGGTGTGAGGCCGTCAGGGGCTGTTCAGACTCTGTGTGCTTCCTGCATCCTGTTTTATAACATCTGCCGTCCTAGGCTCTCAGAGCGAGTGCTTCCCTGCACAGGCACCGGGGCCTCCTGGGTGATGGTGTGCGGAGCCCACGTGTGGCAGGAGGGGCCCCCTTTCTCTTGCTTCTCTTCTCTGTAGTGGCTTCAAGAAGGGAAGAGAAATGCTTCAGTGCCTGTGTTGCTTGCTTGAAGTAGTCAATGGGTTTCTAGACGGTAGGGTCTGAGTGAAACTGCTACAAATGAAGCTGTATGTTGGGTTGCAGTGCCATTAACTTTTTTGCCTTTTATTTCTGAGTCAAAGGACTTGGCATAATAGAAAGAGCACAGCTTTGGAGATGGATGGACTTGAGTTTGAATGTAACTTTGCTACATCTGGGAAAATCATTTACCTCCTCTGAACCTTTTTCATTGTCTGGATTATGGCAATGAGAGGTGATGGACAGAAGACACCCAGCATGTGTGTGCTCGGTACAGAATACATGCTCAACACATGTTAGGTGGTTATTGTTATTTTTTTCTTTAGTGGGTGAATATTGCCTTGCTTTAGCATTAAGAGTCTCTGATTCCCCCTCTGTTCTACAGAAAGATATTTACATGTAGAAAGGGATTGCCACTGAAAGGAACTCTCAGACTCCTAAAGCACTGCCAAGAGTGTTAAAAGTTTCATTTTTTCGCTCTTCTTTCCTGCCACATTTTCCCCTGGTAGGTTTCCAGAATTGAAGTATGCCTTTAAATGAGCCATTCTGCCAGAAGTCAATTCAGGGAGGACATTAGAGTGTCCGTGTGGAGGCCGAGGAAGACCAGACAAGGGCAGAAGGGACGCTTGAATACGATCCAGACAAGGGCAGAATGGGAAGCTGAAAAATGATCCAGACAAGGGCAGAATGGGAAGCTTGAATACGATCATGTCTTTGCACGTGGAGGGAGAAGACGTACTTTTCTTAAGCAAAGACACGGTTTTTAGCCACTCGAGCTTTGCCTGTAAAGATTTTAAGATTTAACTTATTTATAAATGCCTCTGCATTTCAATACATGAGAAAAACAAAAAGCTCCATCTAGTTTCATTTAACAAATATTCGTTGAGCTCCTGCAGTGTGAGAGGCTTCCGGGCCATGTGCTGGGGCCTCCATGACGTTCCAGGCTGACTTTGTCCTCACTGGACCCTGAAGACTGGGGGAGGGGGAGTCAGCGAGGCTGTAGAAAATAGAACCCTGACTCAGAGGGACTGAAGCAGAGGTGCTGACAGGGAGACAGGAAAAGTCAGTGAAGGGACTAGCGTGCCTGAGGACTCAGATTTGAGAGAGAGTAATTTAATTGGCTGGAAGGCTGAGTGTAAGGAGACAGGGTCATAAAGGCCATTGGGTGCCAAGTGAGGAGTCTGGACTTTGTCCAGAGGGCAGGGGACAATCATTGAAGGGTGACAGGTGTCATTCTTTTGTGGACTCTTTCCAGAGCCTTCTGATTTCCTCGCCATGCCCACTGTCCATCTCTCTCTCGCTCTCTCTCTCTGTCACACTTGATCTATTAGTTTTATAGCAGTAAACTCTGGATTCTAACTTTACTTCCCCTTGGCTTTTTCAAAGACTTTTAAAATGAAACAAATAATAATTTCAATGAATTCACAGATACAAAAGAGAGAAGCAAGCAGAACAGGATAGTTGGTGGCTGAGAGTTATAAGAAAAGGAAATTTGACATTGATCAGTTGCAGATCCTTATTTTTACATAAGGCAGAGGGCTACACTTCCCGTTCCTATCCTCTCTAGGAAATCACTGCCATCTCACTCTTTCCTAACTATCTGCAAACCTTCTGCATACCGGAAAGAAAATCCAGCAGGGATGAGACAAGATGAGAGGTGGTGCAGTAACAGGAAGGGTTTGTGTTAATGAGAGGGAAGCAAACCCTGTCCCATGCTCATTTGTGAGCCTTCTTTCTGTGCTAAGCCTTGGGTTTCTTGCCCCTCCATTTGGAGACGCATCAGTCCACATTCTCTTTGCCTGGAGGGGCTGGCATGGGACACAAGAATCTGCCTCAGATGAGTTGAAGGAGCAAGCCATATAAAATAAAATCCAATTTTCTGCTAATAAGGGCAGGCTGAAAATTCACATGTACTGCCAAACCACTTAGTAACCTGCTCCCGGCAGGTGGAGGGGGGGAGAACTATGACAGAAATGCTGTAATCCTCTTTGAGGGGCCGCTTACTGAAAATCAGGTAAGATCTAACCTTTATAAACTCACCGGAGTTCAGACACAAGAAAGAAAGCAAACATTGACGAGACCACTGTCTCCGCAAGAAGTCCTTGACCAGATAGGCATGTTCACCTGAGTCGAACTATTAAGATTCTACTAATGTGTCAGGGAAAAACGATACACCATTTGGAATGGCGAGAAATTTCTTAGCCACAAATTCAGTCAGTTTATAAGTAAGTGTCTGCTTACTACTAGCTTTGTAGTCCAGGCTGAAATAATCACTATGAGTTAAGGAAAATAACAGGTATTTTTTTCTCTTCAGAAGTTAAAAAAAAAAAAAAAAGTTCATACTGTGAGGATGCCAAGCTGACATATATCTTTAAAAGGCGCGATGCTCAAAGTACGCAATAAGGGCCATGGGCGTTGATCAGCCGGAGCAGATACAGCGATGTATAGCCAGGACACTGGCCTTACTTCTTATTTGTGTGTCCTTTCTGAAAGCTGGCCCTGGCATGACATTTAACAAAGTGTTTCTGTATGGGTAATTATCCCTGCCAAAAATTGCTGGGAGAATTTGTAACCTTGTAATGACCAAGGAATGTTCCCTGGAGGAGGTGCATTTGAGCTGAGCCTTGAACAGAAGTATTGTGTTTTGAACTGACCCAAACTATTTGGTTATTTAACAAAAGTCAAATCTTTTGGCTTTACTCTTGGTAGCTTCTGGCAGTAGGAGGTGGGTGGGAGTTTTTAAATGTCTTCTCTCCCACAACTTTGCTCCCAAGTGGTATGTTATGGTGAAAGAGTATAGATCTGAATTCTGTACATGCAAAATAAATGTAGGTAGGCAGGTGCAAAACTCATCCCTGAACTGGTTCCTGAAAGCTCATGAAGCCTCTATTGTCTGCCTGCATGAACTTCAACAAGCATCTTGCAGAAGGGTTCATTCTGAGGCTGATGTAATTATATTCTGCTGGCTGAAGCAGCCTCCTCCCCTCCCTTGCCCACTTCTAGTCTAATTAGAGGATAGAGTCTTACTTACAAAGGAGTGTTAGACCTAGGATGCTTTGGGTGCTGGACTCCAGAGATTATCAGGCTTCATCTTACAAGGGTATCGGACCTTGAGAAAAATTTGAACCCACTAAATATTGAGTACCACTCTTTTAATTGGTAAAATGCTTCTTTTTAATATTACTTGTGCTAGTAAATTCTCATAGTTTCAGGTATCATCTTGGAATTATTTGGATTGTAACCGTGTCTTGGATGTGGATTTCAGATTAGGATCCTTCAAATGCTAACTCACTCATTTGGATACTTTCAATGTTCAGAACTGTCCTTAGGAGGCAAATTAAAGTTAATTTATAGGCAAATATCCTATATAAATGCTCTAACAGGCTTCAGAGAAAAGGGGGTAGGGATTATCCCAGCAGGTTGAATAGTGGTTTGGACCTAAAATTTGGAGGGGAAGTATCTGGAAATGAGAAGGAGGGAAACATTTCCTTCTCTCAGTACACTCCCTGAAAGTGGTGCCTGTCAGCATTCTTTAAAAGGTTATTACCTTTTAAAATCATGACATGACAGTTGATATGTCTCTGTTGAAAAGAAATTAGGAGGAGCAGCAAGGTAAGAGAGAGCTCATGGGGCACGTGGCAGAAGATGTGAAGAAGGTGACTGTGTGAAGAGCTGACTGATGTCACTTTCAGGAATGACAATAGCTGCTGAAAAGTTTGAGATGGATGAAGGTTATTTTACCATAATCTTACTCTTAGATTTCATAAAAGCAGAACTCAGATCAAATTGTTACCATGTATTAGGTAAGTAGTAGAAACTAATTTATACCACGCTGTAAGATTTACAAAGACCTTCACAAAAAACCTTTCATGAAAAGTTACGTTTCAAGAAAGCATAACTTCTGTATGTTTCCACCCTAGCTAGTCAGATTTCCATGGTCTGGTGAGCAAAGCCTCCAACTACAATCTCGGTTGTCGCACTGTTAATTTATTTCAAGAAGTTTTTCTTTTATTGTAACCATATGATAAGCCTTACCAAAGTAAGGCCTTCAAAAAATTGGCCAAAACCTCACATCTGTTTGTCTTCACGATAGACTTTTCCAATCGGAAGAAAAACGAGATATGTCTCACGGTCTTGTAACTCATTACTCCTATAAGGGCAACTCCTAGTTCACTGATGGTGGCTTCCTTGCGGACCCTCCCCTCTTCCCCGCAACCCCGCCCCTGAGAGCTATTTAGTGCCTAGAATTTACACAAAGAATTCTGTAAGTAAACTTCCCATGGTTAGAAATGTCTAGTCGAAAGAAATATTCTTTTAAGCCTCAGAGGATTGTACTATA
Source organism: Perodicticus potto (assembly GCA_963574655.1). Taxonomy (NCBI): domain Eukaryota; kingdom Metazoa; phylum Chordata; class Mammalia; order Primates; family Lorisidae; genus Perodicticus; species Perodicticus potto. Next base: position 12,700 of record CAUYRH010013619.1, on the reverse strand, counting down.
TGCCGGGTACTATGGGTATGCAAATGAGCAGTCTAGCCGTGAACTTAATATTCCACATACCCTAGTGCTCGTGGGTGTCTCTGGAGCCGCCTTTAGGGGAAAAAGGAGAGGTCTCCAGATGCGCTGTAAGTCCCGTCCTGGTTCTGCCACAGAATTTTGTTTGATCCCTTTTGTATAAGATATTAGGACTTAAAACAAACAAACAAAAAGATATTGGGATTTGAATGTGATTTTTTTTTCTTTTAAGTTTTTTTGTTTTGAAATAGTTATATGCTCGCAGGAAATTGCAGCAATAGCATCCAGAGGTCTAGTGTACCTCCACTTAGATTCTTCAGTGGGGAGTCTTTTGTGATACAGTGAACTCTGAAACCCAGGAATTTATTACAGACCTTGTTCAGATTCCACCAGTTTTACAGGCACTTCTTAGTGGACGTGTGTATAGTTATATGCCGTTTTATCACATGTATCGATTCATGTAATCACCCACCCTATAAAGGTACAGAACCTCTAAGAACTACTTTCTGCTGACTCTTTATAGTCATAATCACCCTTGCCCTCATCTCTAACCCCTGGGAAGCATCATCTGACTCTGTGTGTGTGTGTGAGTGAGAGAGAGAGAGGCGCTCGCGCACACACACACATTTAGGACTGTTGTATCTTCTTGCCAAGATTGGTCTTTTTATCTCTCTGTAATGACCCTTTTGGATGGTGGTGGTTGAAATCTACTTTATCTGGTATTAATACAGTCCTTTGTGTTGTCTTTGGATTAATGTTTGCACAACATATCTTTTTCCATCCTTTTACTCTCAGTCTACCCCTATTGTTATATTTAGAGTGTATTTCTTGTAATTAGCATAAAGTTGGGTCATTTCTTAATAATCCATTCTGCCACGCTCTCTCTTTTAATTGCTATATTTAATTTGATTAGGGTTCATTCGGCTTCTTGAAACTATAGGTTTGTGCTCTTTGCCAAGTTTGGGAAATTTTTTTGCCATTATTTCTTTGACTTCTTTTCCAGCCTCATGGTTTTTTATTTTTCTTCTTTCCTTTTGGAAAATTTAATGACTCAAATATTAGATCTTTTGTTGTTATACCAAAGGTCTCTGAGGCTCTATTTATTTTTTCAGTCTATTTTTCTCTCTATTCAGATCATGTGAGTTTAGGTTCGATGATTCTTATAATCTACTTCTGCAATTAAGCCCATTAGTGAGTTAATTTAGTTAATTTTATTTTGTTTATTGTCCTTTCTCAAGTCCTGAGGTCCCTAGCCAGGCTATGCTCTTCTATTCACCTTATAGAATCATCTTATGTTTGTTTCATATACTGTGTGATGTTTGCTTTTAGCTGTCTATAGTGAGAAAGGCAGGGAGAAATATGCTTGTTTTATCTTGCCTGGAACCAGAAGTCTGTGTTGATGTCTGAATAGAGAGAAAATTTACTTTCAAACACATCAACACAGACTTCTGGTTCCAGGTAAGATAACGTAAGATGATTCTACAAGGTGAATAGAAGAGCATAGACTGGCTAGGGACCTCAGGACTTGAGGAAGGACAATAAACAAAATAAAAATTAACTAAATTAACTCACTAGATGGGCTTAATTGCAGAAGTAGATAAATCATTTTATTACCACACAAGTAAGTTTCTGAAGACAGAAGGTGAAGCAGTGTGCAGTGGTGGTGGAGGAGGATGCTGGTGGCAGTGTGCCCTGAGGATGTGGGGAGCTTTAGTTCTTGTTCTTGTTTGTCTGTGTTCCCAGCCTTCCAGGCACCACGGTGTTTTGACCATGCTCAGGGATGCTCTGCAGGGTGAGTAGGGTGGCTCTCTTGGACAGTTTGGATAGTTAATGGGTTAGTTAATGAGACTCATTTAAAAGATGGGTGGGGGTATCTTTCCACAGAGCTCTTATGCCTTACTTCTCTGGTCTTTGATGCAGTGTGTAAATTCAAGGAGAAAAATGGTATCTGGAATTATGAAAAGTTCCCTCCTCTCCCCTTGGATGGATGGCAAAAATGTTAGTTCTTTTCTTTTTCTCTCTAACTCTCTCTCTGTATCTCAAAAAAAAAGTCTCTGTCATCCTGGGTAGAGTGCAGTGGCATCATTGTGGCTCATAGCAACATCAAACTCCTGGGCTCATGTGATCCTTCTGCCTCGGCTTCCCAAGTAGCAAGTAGCTGGGACTACAGGGGTGTACTGCCATACCTGGTTGAGTTTTCTATGTTTAGTGGAGGTGGGGGCGATCTCACTCTTGTTCAGGCTGGTATCAAGCTCCTCCTGCTTCAGCCTTCCACAGTGCTAGGATTATAGGTGTGAGCCATTGCACTCAGCCGCTCTTTTTTAGTCAGCCTTTTGCTTTGGGAACCTCTAGCATTTTGGGACTCCACTTAGTTTCAAGTTTGCTAGTGTTTGTCCACTGTGTAAACCAGTAGGTATAAATTAGTTTTCTAGAATGTGTGAAGACTTCCTAAACAGAAAGCAAATTCTGTCACTGTGAGGGCCATTTTTGTGGCCCCCAGTGGGCTGGGAATCTTTTTTTCCTCCATGTTACTGTGACTTGCTTTGTCTGGGGGAGTGACACTACTGGAATACATGATTTAGTAGCATAATTTGGAGTGGACAAGTCATTAGTTCATATAATTTGCTGTGTAGTCATCCCATTCATTACATTTTTTTGTCATGATCCCTATCTTGTTTATCAGCCTCATTCATTGTTTATAGCTCTTTCTTTCATATACCTTCTAGAAAATATGGCTAGTGGTTTTCCAGTTTGATCAGTGTGGGGATAATTATATAGCTTTTGTACCTTTGACTTCATGCTGGAATTTAATATTTTGTTTTCAACATGTGATTTTTAACTGCAGGGAGAGTGAAGGAACATGGAACAAAGCGGGCAGGGGAGCAGAATTCATGTTACACCAAGGATATGCATAGTCTTGCATAATCCAGAGTGACTTTTAGGAAATCAGTAGGTAGAGAGTTGGAAACAGAGGTTGTTACTGGGTTTAGGTTGGCAGTTGTCTTGAAGGTATTCAGAGTTTGCCCGATGTAATTTGGTCTTCATGATTTAATTAAGTCATTTTAAGAGGCTTTCTCTTTTCTTTTGTCCCCAAAACACTTGCTCTCTGCCTTGGACCAGTTGCCTGGTGAAGGCTCTGGGGGGGGGGGGGGACACGGTAGCACGGTGCTGTGTGTGCCTGTGATGTCGGCAGCATTCCCAGCCTGTGAGCATCTTCCCCACCTACGCAGGATGGTGAAGATGTTTCAGCAGAGACTTTGTTGTTTACAGGAAAAAATAAGTTTTGTTAATGGAAGCATGTTATCCTTAAGGGCACGTTGATGGGGAGAGGATGTTGTCTCAACATTGGAAGCAGGAAAATGATTTAGTTCAAATTATTTTAGAAATAGCAAAGCAGCTGTTTAAAGACAAAGAAAACTCTTGCAATAATTGCTCAATGAATCATTAGTCTGAGTTCATCCAGAGAGCAGCGCCTCTTCTGTGCAGAATTCCTGCAACATTATTCTCCTTTCGTGGTTTTTATCTGGAGATCTATGGGCCGTTAAGGTGAGTTTGCTGCCTTTAACGTGAAGGAAAACATTTGTGATTTCAAGAACCTTATGAACGTTTTCTCTGATCACAGAACTATTCCTCAGTGTAATTGGGAATTATATGTGGTCTCAAAGTAAATAATAAGCAACTAATGCTATTTAGGAAATAGATATGCAAAAAATGTCCAGTACTATATTTCGGTGGTATTTTATTTTTATAACATATGGGAAATAAGACTAAGGAAAATAGTAAATATATTTACTTCTTCACTCAGTTTTCTCTATTTGAAAGAAAAAGAGGTATGATAATAAAAAATTTAGACTAGTGGATAGGGTCTGTTTGTTTACTTTTTTAATGATAGGTTTTAATAATAGGTTTAATGATAGGTTACTTTTTTAATTATAGGTTCTACTGATCACCTCCCTGTATCAACCACCTCCTTAAATTGATCTAATTGTCATAGATCAGACATGTCCCACATGTACGTAGCAGTATAGCAGGCCTAGATCCTTATGCTGACCACCTCCATATGACCAACTGCAGTCCCTTGGGTGGTCAATTTACAGAGATTCTACTGTATAGTAGTTGTACATATTTGGGGAGTATATATGATATTTTGATACCTGTATACAATGTCTAATGACCAAATCAGGATAATCAGGACATCCATCATTTCAAACATTTATGTTCATGTTGTGAATGTTATAGATTTTTTTGGTTTTGAAATACTAGATGCATTCTTGAACACTCATTCGTTTTCCTCTGTTGAATACTGAATTTCAAAATAGTGTTCTTCCAAGTTAGTTATTTTCATAATGCTTCTATGCTATCATGAGAGCTGAATTCTAGTAGTAATGATATGTTAATCCAGGTTCTACTGCAGATGACAGAATCCACTCTAAAATGGGAGAGAATTATTTTTATTTTGTTTAGAGACAGGCTCTCACTTTATCACCCGCGGTAGAGTGCCGTGGCATCACACAGCTCACAGCAACCTCCAACTCCTGGGTTTAGGTGATTCTCTTTCAGTCTCCCAGGTAGTGGGGCTACAGGCACCCGCCACAACACCCCACTATTTTTTGTTGCAGTTTGACCGGGGCCAGGTTCGAACCCCCCACCCTCGGTATATGGGGCCAGTGCCCTACTCACTGAGCCCCAGGCGCCGCCGTGGGGAGAGAATTATTGAAGGGATTTAAGGATGTGTTTTAGAAGAGTTGAAAGGCCCGTCAAGCAGGCACTAAGGGAGCTTCTCGGAACAATTCCCAGATTCACTCACAGAACTGCTGCAGGTGCTCAGCTCCTGCTCGACAGCCTCGGGCTGTGGTGAGGATGCTTCAGTCACCTGAGGACTGACTGGACCCCTGAAGTCTTCCCATGGCTGCTGCAGAACAGGGGGCCTCTGCACCATTCCTTCAGCAGAGTCCCAGCCCATACAGGGCTGACTAAGCTGGGCCCCATGGGCCCACACTGATTTGGTGAAGACTTTTTAGCTTATCTGTGGTGTCAGATATCATGAAAACTGTGTGATGCTGTCATGGTGGCTATGTGTCATTATACAGGAGGTTTGTCCAGACCCACAGAATGTACACCACCGAGAGTGACATTCGACTTTGGGTGACAATAATGTGCCTGTGTAGGTTCATAGGTTGCAACTAATGTACCACTCTGGTGGGGGATGGTGGTGGTGGGAGAGGCTGTGCAGGTGTGGGGACGGGTACCTGGGAACTCTCTGTCTCCCATGCTCAATTCTGCTGGGAACCTAAACCTGCTCTGAAAGATACAGTCTACTCATTAAACAAGCAAACAATTGTCAGAGTGTTCACCAGTGACTGTGAGAGAGGAGAGGACAGGCCTCTGTCAGTTTTGCTAATTCTCCCTATGCAGTTAAATCGCACCCCTGTAGTGACTCCTGCTTCACTCCTGCTTCACAGCTGTTTTCAGTGTGTCTTGATTGTGGGGTGTGGTGGTGTTGGTTGGTGCTGGGGGTCTTCCCATTTAGACATTGAGTGATTCGGGCTGAGGAATTCTGTCTGGTATTTCCCCTCGCTGCTGTGTGTAGAGACAGAGGCACCTAAGAACATCGGGCTCACTCCTGTTCTTTTGTTAAGTAAAACGGTGTTGCTCCAGGAAGTTAGAGCTACTGTATAAGGGACTCAGAACTGTTGTGTCCCTCAGAGTTCTCTGTTTTGCCTGGTTGTAGACTGCAAGCCTCAGAATGAACAACCACGTTTGTTAATTTATCCGGTCCAGGGAATTCTTAAATCTAAGTGCTCAGAGCTGTCAGGAACAAGCAGGGTGCTGATCACTCTGTTGGTGAGTGTTAGGTAGCCGGTTTCAGAGCTGTGAAGAGTTCTCGTAGTTATGAACGTTTTGCTGTAGGAAGGCATAATTAGTCATGTAGATCTTCGCTACTCAACATGGGGTCCCCAGGCCAGAAGCATGGCATCATCTGGGAGTTTGTTAGAAATACGGAATCCCAAGCTCCACCCAGACTCACTGCATCCGAAACTGCGTTTTATACAGAAGTGATTTGTGTACACTTGAAGTTTGATGTCACAGGTTGGCTGTAGATCCCTTTCCCCCGGAGTACAGCCTCTCCCTCCTCCGTGAATGGTTCTTTTTGACCAAGATGTCCTCTGGTTAATATCCGATCCCCTTACAGTGCAGAAGAGGTTTCTAACTGACTACGAGCCATGGGGTCAAATAGGAAATGGGAGAAGGAAGAGAACATGAAGAAGTTGTCCCTGACCTGAGTCTTTTAATGTTCGCCTTTTCTTCCCCGTATCACTCCTTGTCATCTTCTGTTCCTTGGCTCAGCTCTTCTGTCTGGTCATTTCCTTTTAGGTAACTACAGTGTTTTAAACTGAGAAGGATAGACATGAGTGAGACATTTTTATTCCTTTTAAATAAATATTTTCTGAAAGAATTAGTGGTGAGAGACCATGTGTAATTTTCGTTGATGAGATTTTACCAGCACAGAGTTCTCAATAGTCCTGAGCCTTCTGTGGAACAGAAAGCCTTTTTTTGTCATCTTGTATCCTTTTTTCTCTCTAAAAATATTAAACTTCAAGAAGTTTTGAGGCAGAGGTAAGCCTGGGGTCATGAATTCTAATGGTATTCTTAGTGTTCAAAAATATTGTATTTAAAAAGCTAAAATGTTGGCAGTTTTTTGATTGGGGTATTTTAAAACTCCAGTTTTGGTTTTTAGTATTTTTTATCTGTATCTCTGTTACAAAAGTGTTATATTACTAGCATGACAGTATCACACAACCTCTGAACCTTTCACCTTTATTCAATGGGTGACTCTTTACTAGTTGGGAAGTTTCGAGATAGGGAAGTAAGCTCTGGATCAGGGATGAAGGGCAGGTTAGAGGTTTGAGTGCTCTGCTGCCTGCGTGTGACTGCAGGCACGTCCTGGTCCTGATACACTTGTGTCTTAACATGGAATTCAGCTAGAGCTGCGATTTTCAGCATGGGTTGGGGGCTCTTGGAGCAGGTTGTTTGTGTTTTAGGATCTTGGGGTAGGGGAGCATGTGGTATTTGAGAATGAACAGTATTGTATTTATTTGGGAAAATGGGAAAACACTTTATTTAAACAAGTGGCATAAAGTAAAGCCTATAGTTTTGGTTGGTGGGTAGCAAAGGATGGGGGAAGCACATGGTATTAACAGTTGGTACTGTTACTTAGTGTGTACTGTGTGTTGAACTCTGTTCTAAACTTTTGGTGTACATATACTCTTATTTATACCTAAAAAAATAATCCCTGCGAGTACTGCTGTCGTGTGAAGAAACAACGGAAAGGTTAAGGATCATGGTCAAGGTCATCACAGCCAGTCCCTGGGTAATGTGGGGCCCAAACCAAGCCTTAGCTGCTGGGCTTGCTACCTCTGCATTCATAGTCTGATATGAATCAAGATCAATTTCATCTGTATTTTACCTTCTGGACAAGAACGAGTTTTAGTATATGCGCAACTGGTATGAAATTGCCCCACAATCCTTAGGCACCAAAAAAAAAAAAAAATTCATATTTTCCTCTAAATCCAGGTAAGTGGGGCTCCATCCAAGTTCCACTTGTGGAGATTGGTGAGGAGTGCAGGATTCCTTTCCTACCCACACATGAGCAAATTCTGAGGCCTCAGATCCTCACCCCATCAGGGTGGTACTGAGATGCTCACTGGCCAGGCCTGCTGTGCCTGTTCCAGGGTGGCCAGTCACTGTGTGTATTCTCTTCACGCTCTGTCTGGCCACTGTGATCTCCCCGAGCTCCTGAGGCCGTGCTGTTTAGCCCTTGGTGCCCAGGTGTCCACACATTTACTCCTGTCAGAGGTTTCTACCTGCTCCTGCCAAGGAACATCACAGGTATGGAATTGGGACTAATGCAGACCGAGAGCTGTGTGGACAAGAGTGTACCTTTCATTCTTTTATTATATGTTTATATGAACTCAGTGAATTTCTCTATCAAATTATCCTGCTTCCTATAAAAGACAAGATTTAACATCAATGACCTTGAGCAATTTTATTAGTGTCCAATTTATATTTCTTGTTAGTGAAAGTATCTAGGCGTCTAAACTGGGATAGTCTCAGTTTATGACTTGTACTGTCTATGTGACCTTGGCTAAATGAATCGAATTCCTTAAGCCTCTTTACCAGGTGTAGATAATAATAGTTTCTATGTTGGAAGGTGCCTGGGGATCAGCGTTCAGAAAGACACTGAGTTGTAGAAAGTGCAAGGACATTTGGGGAATGGCAAAGAGACCAGCAAGCTGGTGGGGAGAGTCAGGGTGGGTAGGGACAAGACTTGGAGTGGATACATGGTATTTCACAGACTTGGCACTCACATTTGCCTTCTTTTTGGTTGTTTTATTGACTGGGGTTTGTGTTCTGACTCAGACATGTACTCAAATCTCTCTGATGAATTCCTGTTTTGATCTATTTAGGACCCGACCGACTTCGAATGGAGCTTCTGGATGGAATGGGGGAAGCAGTGGCTGGCGTGGCTTCTTCTTGGCCACATGGCAGTCTCTCAGATGGCCATCCTGCTCGCAAGGAAGGTAAGCATGTGTATTCTTTCCTTTTAAGCATCTCATTTGCTTTTTGTGAAGAGTCCTGAACTAGGAATCAGAAGACATGGAGATTATCTTTGGGAGGCTGGAAAATGTGCAAAAAAGTTGTTCATGATCAATAACACATTTAAGATGTAGGTTTCATATATTTTTATCTTGCACTTTCTCCAAATTATTTTTTCAAGCCACAGAGTATGAAGAGTAAAACTAACTTCAGTAGTAGTCTTTAAGATCATTCCTTGGCAAACGATCTTGTAAAAAGTTGCCCGTTGTTGAGAATCGAGGTGATTTTGTCTTCAAATTCAGAAGGAGATAATGATTTAATTAATAATAAGTGGGAATAATTTTAATGTTAAGTAATTTATGCTGTGGCAACTGTTTCAGAAAGGAATTCCATAGCATTTGCCTCTTGCCTTGGTTTGGATTAGAGAACAAGGGATTCTTTAAAGTGGATATTTGAAAAGTGTTTTCATGTGAGGCAGATTTGAGACCCTCTAAGGGACCCAAGATACTGCCAGGGGGATCTTTCTGTCCTCCAGGGACCAGGCAGCTGCCCGGTGGCCTCTGATGTGTGCGTCTTATCTGCTGTAGATTCCTAACGTGAAAAAAAAAACAAAACAAAAAAACAAAACTGAGTCTGTGCTTAGAAATCTGCCAAGTGAAACAAGACACAACCAAAAACTGACTTGGACACAACTGAACCCAGGAAAAACGTTTGACTCTCAGAAGTTCCTGGAAATGATGCTACTGGGATGGGAGAAGCAGAAGCCCCTGGAATGGAGACACCAGCAAGCGAGGCTCAGGAAACAGGGGCATGTGGCTGGAGATGGGCACCAAACTTGGGCCACTTTTGGCTCTTTCCTGAAAATTGGTATTTTCTGGGCTTGCGTCTCATCCTGGAAAATAGGGAATCCCAATAGCATAATTTTCCTTTACATGCAATATTAATTACTATTGGTACTCAAGTGGTGGCTTCCATCTTCTAAAGTGGCAGAAACTGACATAGCAGATGTTGTCAGATCTGAGTGTATTCAAAATTTCATGAAACTTACTGAGCAGACCTAATAATAAATCACACATTTTTTTGTGTTTCTAAGCTAGTAATGAAAATATATCTCAGTGCTCATTAATGGATTTCTTTTTTCCCTACATTTTTTTTTTTTTTTTGCGTTTTTTTTTGCCAGGGGGCTGCCCCACCCTCTGGCATATGGGGCTGGTGCCCTACTCCTTTGAGCCACAGGCGCCACTCCCCTAAATTTTTGTTTAGTTTTTTCTCAACAATTCAAAATTTCTAGAAATTTAACACTTTTACTTACAACACAAAAAATTTGTCTGCCCATAGATAAATGACTTATTAACCTAAGACCCATTTTCCCATATGTAAAGTGAATTAACTTTGCACCTCCTTTTTTCCCCTCCATAAGGAGAAAAGGAAAGAGTTTTGACAGTGGCCTGTGGTAAGACATAAAATTTTACTACTGTGTTGTGACTAGCAGCCAGTTGTGTGAGAACGATGGCACACATCCTGTAACTCGTGTTTGGTCCTTGGCTTCATCACTGATAAGCTTTCTAACCTTAGGAAAGCTTTTTATCATTATATCTTAATTTATAATTGTGTTGGTCTATTTTTGTTGCTTATAACAATATCTGAAACTGGATAATTTATTAACAAAAGGAATTTATTTGTTATAATTATGGATGCTGATAAGTGCAAGATTGAGGGGCTGCATCTGATGGCGGTTCTGTGCAAAGTCCCAGGTGTCACAGGGCTTACATGATGAGGGGGCTAAGTGGGAGGGGTCAGGTCTCTCTTCCTCTTATAAAGCCACAAGTCCTCCTCACATGATTACCTGTTAATCCATTCATCCAGGAATGAATTTACCTATTTGTGAAGGCAGAGCCCTCATGACCTAATCACCTCTGAGAGGTTCCAGCTCTCAATATTGCAACCTTAGAGGATTAAATTTCAGCAAGAGTTTTGGAGGGTACAAATATTCAAACCATAGTTGTTGCCCTCAGTAAAACAGGGTTAATAATATAGTAGTATTTTTTCTCTCCCTTACAATGAGGAGCTTCATTATGGGAAATTTCATCATTTTAAAAAATAAAGATGGAACATGGACCGATGGGAACATGGACAGCACAAAAGAAATGGCAGAGATAAATTTAAATATGTTAGTAATCATGATCACTATGAATGGATTCTCAAAGATAAAGATCATCAGACTAGATTTAAAAAAAAAAAAAAAAGTAAGGCCGGGCACAGTGGGTCAAGCCTCTAATCCTAACACTCTGGGAAGCTGAGGCAGGTGGATTGCCTGAGCTTGGGAGATCGAGACCAGCCTGAGCCAAGAGTGAGACTCCGTCTTTACTAAAAATAGAAAAACTAGCTGGGCGTTGTGGTGGACACCTGTAGTCGCAGCTGCTTGGGAGGCTGAGGCAAGAGGATTGTTTGAGCCTAAGACTTTGAGGTTACTGTGAGCTATGACACCACCATGGCATTCTTTGTACTCTATCTAGAGCAACAAAGTGAGACTGTCTCAAAAAAAAAAACAAACAAAAACAAAAAACCCACAATCTAGACATGTACTTCTTAGCTAGATATATGTAAAATAGTAGGACACAAAATTTGAAAGAAAAAGATGGGGAAAGATTCCAGGCAAATATAAACTTCCTCTCTCCACAACAAAATAGTGGTGTAGTTTTTTTAATAGCTGCCTAGAATCGTTACTAATCACAAAGGGTTATTGCTTAATAATAGAGATCATTTTGCATTAGGAAGATGTTACAGTTTTAAATTTGTTTGCTTCAAAATATACAATCCAAAAGGTGATCAGAGGTGATCATAAAGATAAATAGATAAATCTATAATAATAGGGAAAGATTTTAACATAACTATTAAATAATTGATATATCAGCCAGGCTGATAGTAGCTGGTTTATTGTAGTGGTGGTGGCTCATTCTTATAATCCCAGCACTTCTGAAGGTGAGGCAGGAGGATTTCTTGAGATTAAAAGTTGGAGACCAGCCTGGTGAACATAGCAAGACCATACCTCTACAGAAAAAAAAAATTAACTGGGTGTGATGGCATTTGCCTAGTCCTAGCTGTTGGGAAAGCGTGGGCAGGAAGATCCATCCCTTGAGCCCAGGTGTTGAAGGCTGGAGTGAGTTAGTGTTGTACCACTGTCTTCCAGCCTGGGTGACAGAGTGAGACCCTGTCTCAGAAAAAAAAAAAAAAATATATATATATATATATATATACACTGTGTGTGTGTTTCATAGAGGAAAAAAGGCCCAACAAGTAATAAGCTTGATATTTATATGTATAAAAGTTGTTGCATGGAACAACTTCAGAGCCCACATTCTTTTTAAGAACATATAGAATATTTATGTAAGCTGACCACATACTAAAGCATAAAGTAATTTTCAATAAATTTCAAAGAATTAATTTCTGTAATCCCAGTGAAATTAAGTTGGAAAGTAATAACAAGATAACCTGAAAACTCTGATTTATCTAGAAATTAAAAAAGCAAACATGCTTTAAATAAGTCATAGGTCAAAGAAAACTTAGCTAGAGCTTAGAAAATATATATTTTTTGAATTTATTGTTGGGGATTTATTGAGGGTACAAGAAACCAGGTTACACTGATTGCATTTGTTAGGTAAAGACCCTCTTAAAATTGTGTCTTGCCCACCAAAGGTGTGGCACACACCAAGACCCCACCCCACTCGCTCCTTCCCTCTCTCTGCTCTTCCTTTCCCCACCCCCTCTCATTCTTTCTCTCTCTGCTTTCCCCTTTCCCTACCCCACCGTGTCATTAATTGTCATTAATTGTCCTCATATCAAAACTGAGTACATGGGATTCATGCTTCTCCATTCTTGTGATGCTTGCTAAGAATAATGTGTTTCACTTCCATCCAGGTTAATACAAGGGCTGTAAAGTCTCCATTTTTTTTTAATGGCTGAATAGTATTCCATAGTGTACATATACCACAGCTTGTTAATCCATTCCTGGGTTGGTGGGCATTTAGGCTGTTTCTACATTTTGGCGATTGTAAATTGAGCTGCAATAAACAGTCTAGTGCAAGTG
>CAUYRH010013616.1:0-10791 GCA_963574655.1 Perodicticus potto | reverse complement strand
TCGCTCGCCTTCTCACCATCACTGCTGCACATGCACCTCGCTCACCTTCTCACCATCACTGCTGCACACGCACCTCGCTCACCTCACCATCACTGCTGCACACGCACCTCGCTCACCTCACCATCACTGCTGCACACGCACCTCGCTCACCTTCTCACCATCACTGCTGCACACGCACCTCGCTCACCTCACATCACTGCTGCACACACACCTCGCTCACCTTCTCACCATCACTGCTGCACACGCACCTCGCTCACCTCACATCACTGCTGCACACGCACCTCGCTCACCTTCTCACCATCACTGTTGCACACGCACCTCGCTCGCCTTCTCACCATCACTGCTGCACATGCACCTCGCTCACCTTCTCACCATCACTGCTGCACACGCACCTCGCTCACCTCACCATCACTGCTGCACACGCACCTCGCTCACCTTCTCACCATCACTGCTGCACACGCACCTCGCTCACCTTCTCACCATCACTGCTGCACACGCACCTCGTTCACCTCACCATCACTGCTGCACACACACCTCGCTCACCTCACCATCACTGCTGCACACGCACCTCATTTGCCCCCCTTGCCTTCCTCCCTCCTGCCCATGTGGACACTGGTTCCCCTCCCCACTTTGTAGTCGGTTGGCATCTATCTGAATCATCAGCACCCCCTTCTCTTTTGTATGTATTTAACCTTTCCTTACCCAGTTTGGCTCCTTCCTAACAGCAGGTAAACACAATTACACCTTCCCCAACTCCCCAAATTACCAAAGCCCATGGTGAACTAGAGCCAGTTCATGAGGGCTCCTGAACATTAAAATGTCAGCAAATCTGCAAGTCAGTTGTCAGCCACAGCTATTATTAAAAGTTAAATTATATGCACTTATAGTTAAATATACTAAAAACAAAGATAATCCATACTCAAAGCTCATCAGTTGCTAATTTTTTGTGATGTTTTACTACTCTCCTCTTGAGGTTATATAGGCCTCGTATACAGAGTATGGAGGAGATTCCGGGTCATGGTGGCCACGGCACGTCTCTCCCAGTCTGCACTGAGCAGTATCCCACCGGCAGCTTGACATCAGCTAGCGGGGAGGATTTACATCACAGGAATCTTCAAATGCTACAAATCAGAACTTCCCCCTGGAGAGGTGCTTGTGGAACATTCATCAACATTCCACTGACAAAGCCCCTCTCAGCTCCAGATTCCTTTCCAGGTCCCACCTGCTCCGCCTCCTCACGGCCAAGATCCTTCCCAGAGAGAAGGTCACACCTACCATTTCCACTGGTCACACAGCCTCCCCTGCACTCCTCCAGACACAAATGGCTTCTGTGCCTCCCATTCCACTTAAAGCACCCCTTGACCACAGAGCACCAGTAATCTGTTCGAGATCCCCTGACACTCCTATCTTCCTCCACCCCTGAAGCCATTTGCCTTCTGCAAAATGACCAGTGGCTGACCCTCTGAGAGTTCGTCCTCGCGCCTTGTCCATGGCACACTCCCCCTGGCACACTCCTCAGCTTCAGCTTCTATCTTGTCCAATGATCCCAAAGCCAATGTTTTGCTTTGTTTTGTTGGGTTTTTTTTGAGACAGAGTCTCACTCTGCCCTGGGTAGAGTGTTGTCATCATCATAGCTCACAGCAACCTCAAACTCTTGGGCTCAAGTGTTCCCTTGCCACAGCCTCCCAAGGAACTGGAACTATACAGGTGCCTACCACAACACCCGGCTAATTTTTCTATTTCTAGTAGAGACAGGAGTCTTGCTCTTCCTTTGGCTGACCTCAAACTCCTGAACTCAGGCAATCCACCCACCTTGGCCTCCCAGAGTGCTAGGATTATAGGCATGAGCCACCACACCGGGCCTCAAAGCCAAATATTTACAGCAAATCTCTATCTCCAACTGCCCGCTGCACATACTCAACCTGTCACCCAGAGAAGCCTTAACCTCCCTCTCCATAAAACTGAAATCACCCTCTCTTCCCCTACCCATGCTTCCACGTATCATCAGTGTTTCCCCTCCTTCCAGTCTCCCAAGCCCCCCTGTCATCCTCAGCAATTCTGTCCCCCTTAGCTCCAGCATCCTGCTAATGAGTGGCCACGGCTACCATGTACATTCACCTCACCTTCTGTCCCCATGTCCTCACACTGCTGTCACTCCTGGGTCTGAGCCACTGTTGCTTTTCACCAAGCTTTCTGTAATAGACAAACTGGTCTTTCTGTTAAACTACCCTCTATAGATTCCAAACTGCAGCTGTTCCTCAACTTCTTGTGGGACCACATCCCACCAAACTAATCTTAAGTTGCAAACACTGTGAGTTGAAGATGCATTTAACACCCCTAAGCTGCCAAACAGTAGAGCTTAGCCTAGCCCACCTTAAACATGTTCAGAGCACTTATATTAGCTTACATTTGGGCAAAATCATCTAAAACAAAGCCTATTTCTTATTAATAATAAAGTATCAAATATAAAACTACGGAATCCTGCACATTATGTCCAAACTACAATGGCTTTGCACCATTGTAAACTCGAAAAACCAGTAAGTTGAACCATCGTAAGTCAGGGGCTATCAGTACTCCAGATTCTCTGAAAATACCACCCTGCCCACACTTCTCCCTGCACCTATGTTGTTTTCCAGTGCCCACTCACTCCTGGGTGAGGATGCAAGGTGCAGCCCAGGTATCAGCTGCCCCAGGAAGCCTGACCCGACTCCTGAGAGCAGGCTAGGTGTCCCCGACACGCACACCTTCAGTGTCTGCACTCTAATTGTTTTCCGCATGTTTTATTTGACTGTCTTCCCCTCTGAGCCATAAGATCCTCCAGGGCAGGAATGGGGTTTAATTTACCTGCTTCCCCAGTTTTCAGCCAAGAGCATCGGTATACAGCAGGTGCTCAGTTCAGGACTGAGCTGAATCCAGAGGGTTGTGGGGACCAAGGATACCATCTGAGCAAAGGTACAGAGTCGGGAATCTACACAGAGGCTATAACAGGCAGAAAGAGCCACAGAGGTTCAGGAGGAAGGTGGAGAAGGCTGGTTTGGACCAGACCCTGGAAGGCCCCATGTGACTTGCCCCAGTGCCTCAGCTGTGTGACTCCAGGGGCAGGGAGCAGATGGCGGTGCTCCCAGGTGTCTGCTGCCCTTGGTGTGGTCTCTACCCTACACAAGGCCCATTTTGACCCTGTGCTCCTTTTCTCTTCTGTCTACAGATATGACACCATCACCAACCAATGGGAGGCAGTGGCCCCTCTGCCCAAGGCAGTGCACTCCGCAGCTGCCACAGTGTGTGGCGGTAAGATCTACGTGTTTGGTGGGGTGAACGAGGCAGGCCGCGCTGCCGGCGTCCTCCAGTCTTACATTCCACAGACCAACACGTGGAGCTTCATCGAGTCCCCAATGATCGGTAAGATGCAGCTGTCTCCTCGGGCCAGGCTGCACCCCCATCTCACTGGCTCATGATCCCAAGGCCAGGAGGCAGGATAAGCCCAACTGTTCTGCAGACCCCAGTCTGGGAGGTAGAGGGAGTTGGGGAGCCCTCAGCCAGGTTCCCTGCAAAGAGCAAGTGAGCCAAGGCTCCAGGTGTCCCCAGCCCCACACCTGTCTCAGGCCAGTCAGTGACTAAGGGAGGTCAGTCCAGCTCCCTCCCCTGGAGGAAAGACCAGGACCCTTGACCTGCCTGCTGTGCTCTCCTTGCAGACAACAAGTATGCTCCAGCTGTTACTCTCAATGGCTTCGTTTTCATCCTGGGTGGGGCTTATGCCAGAGCTACCACCATCTACGACCCTGACAAAGGAAACATAAAGGCAGGCCCAAACATGAACCACTCTCGCCAGTTCTGCAGGTGAGGGGCTGCAGCAACTTTGCCAGGGAATGGGAAGGAAGAGGGAGGGACAAGGGAGGAGCAGCAGGAGGGATGAGATTGCAAGGATCTACCACCATTCAATGACCAAAGGGCGTCCCCAGGCCCAGAGCAGCGGCCTCCCTCGGCCCTGGGGACGGAGTCAGCCAACGCAGAGTGTGCTGTGCCCAGGGCAGTCTACAGCAGTCTCCTACCCAAAAGCCCAACCCTGAGCTCCAGCTGACCCCATCTCAAGCAGAAAGGCACAAGACCACCCTCCCTTTGTCTTGTGCCTTTGTTTCCTAAAGGCACAAGACCACCCTCCCTCTAGGACCACCGGCCCCATCAAAGATGGAAGGCAGCACAAGGCCAGAGCCATGCAATGTCCTACAGTGACACGTGGGCTTCTGGGAGGACACTCTCATTGCAGACATGATTGCACACACGATCCTGATGGCTTTGGGAACTGGGCCCAGTGAGAGGCCCAAGGTTCAGCTGCGCTAGAGTCTCAGCACCTGACTGGGCAAAAGCATACGCAGAACTGCCCCTGCAGGCAGAGAAGGTAGAGGCAGAGTGCAGCTTGGTCTCCGGACTGCCTGGTGCCATGGCAGTAAAACGCCAGTCCCTGCTCTTCCAGCCCCTCATTTCCTGGACTAAGAGGAACAAGGAATGAAGGGCCCCCACAACCCCATTATCACTGTTCCATAACAGATCCTTCTTGAAGACACTTTGTGCCTCTGCAGAGGTAATCACTGAGTCCTTAATGTGCAAATAGCATGAAGCACTTATTCTTTTTTTTTTTTTTTTTTTTTTGCAGTTTTTGGTCGGGGCTGGGTTTGAACCCACCACCTCCGGCATATGGCATCCTACTCCATTGAGCTACAGGCGCCGCCCAGTATGAAGCACTTATTAAGTGCCCATTGCTTATGTAGCATAGCTAGAAAATTATATAACCTAGCCAGCTACAGTGGTTCACACCTGCAATCCCAGCACTTTGGGGGGCTGAAGTAGGAGGATCACTTGAGGCCAAGAGTTCAAGACACGCCTGGGCAACATAGCAAGACAGTCTCTACAAAAATAAAAAATAAAAAAATTAGCCAGGCATGGTGGTACATGCCCAGAGTTCAACCTACTTGGGAGGCTGAAGCAGGAGGATTGCTTGAGCTCAGGACTTCAAGACCAGCCTGAGCAAGAGCATGACCCTGTCTCTACAAAAAATAGAAAAAATTTCCAGGCATAGTGGCACACACCTGTAGTCCCACGTACTCAGAAGGCTGAGGCAGGAGGACTTGATTCCAGGAGTTCGAGGCTGCTGTGAGCTGCATTCCTAGCCAACAGATTCTGTCTCTTTAAAAAAAAAAAATATCTAACCTATTACTAGTATATCGTATGACCTTGAACACGTACAAGTTCCTTCTCTGGGGAAGTTCTGTGGAACAGGAGATTGGACCAGACAATTAGCAAACTCAAGACTCTCTAGTTCTCAAGCTGCACTTGCACATCTCAGGCTGGTGTGGAGCTGGTGTGCAGAGTGCAGTCTGACCCTGCTGCCCACTGAGGGGCGGCGGGAGCACCGAGCCCCACTTGGGGAGGATGCCCACGCCTCAGCTGGGACAGGAGTGGACGGGAAAGACTTCATGCCAGAGGGAAAGTTTAAGCTGGGTCTTGCAGTAGAAGCAGGGAAAAGGATTGCTAGCAAAAGGAGAAACAGGCAGGCCCTACACGGCACTGAGCCCTGAATTTTGAGAGAGCGAGAGCTGGAAGCTTCCGTGCCTGATGAGAAACCTAGACTGACAGGTTCTGTTCAAGGCATTTCAGAAATGGGTGGGAGCTTTGAAGAGCTGTGTGTTCAGTTTCAGGGGACAGCCAAGAAGAAATGGCCATTAGCTGAAATGAGAGAGAAGTCAGGGCTGGCAACCTGGGTCTGGACGTTAGTGTGAAGGGGGAGCCGAAGTGCATTAGGAAAGGCGTGCAGAGAGGGACGAGAGGCCCAGCTCGCTTGACGGGAAGAGCTGACTCAGATGGCAGGACCCACCCAGTTAGTGTCCTACAGGGAAGCCCCCCACTCCCCGCAGAGTGAAGCACTCTGAGACCCTGGCAGGCCGCGCTCCCAGCCAAGTGGCTGATGCTCAGTTGCTACTCAGCCCTCACCGCTCTCTCCCTGCCATGCCTCTGAGTCACGATCTGAGGGATTTGAGCAGTAGGAAGACCCTGTGTGTGCAACACAGAAAAGATGCCCCCTAGTGCCTGAGTGACCTGGGCCTCAGAGGCGGCCCCTCCCCCAGCCGGCTTAGGCAGCAAGGCAGGGCTGGGAGTCCTAGAACAGGTGAGTCTCTTCCCACAGCTTACAGGGAAGGATGGGGGGCGTCCCACTGCCCTGGAGAACAGGTGTCTTTCTTAATGCCAGCTTACGTCAGAGGACAAAGGACAGCAACAAGACCCCCCCATGACTTTTGCAAAAGGGCACAGGCAGCCTGCAACAGGACACAGGGTTGAGACGCTCCCAGGTCCGAGTTGGAAGCAAAGTGCCTAATTCTCTTCCTGCTTTCCCCCTGACAGCGCTGTGGTGCTTGATGGCAAGATCTATGCCACCGGAGGCATCGTGAGCAGTGAGGGGCCTGCCCTGGGCAACATGGAAGCCTACGAGCCCACAACCAACACGTGGACCCTCCTGCCCCACATGCCCTGCCCGGTGTTCAGACACGGCTGCGTGGTGATAAAGAAATATATTCAAAGCGGCTGACATCGCAGAAAGCCCACGGCAAGACTATGGACGAGTCTGGTGAGGCAAATGATAATTATTCAGCGATGCCAATGAGAGGCCAACAAAACATGATCAAGGAACTCACTGCGCTAAACATTTTGAATATTCTCTACATTGAATGTAGAAAATCATCCTTGCCTTTGGGTGAAACGGGGCGCAGCGCCCCGAGCAGCAGGAACCACGAACGTGCCGAGCCGGGGCTCGCGGCCCCGCAGAGGCACGCGCTCTGAACGGGGGCGCTCGCTCTGCCCGGTGCAATAGAGTTTCGCATATTTTTCAACTGGGAGAGAGAAGCTGTTTTTTCCTTCCTGCAGAGCAAGCTTGATCCCTAAGCAACCATAGATCAGTTATCCTATGACAATGTTAGGCATCAGGCTGTCTTGGAATAAGATCAAAGTGTCCTTATCACTTTGATTCCGACTTTTGTTTTTTAACCAATCTACACTTCCAGTGGCCAAGAGAGAACAAGGGACAGTACTGTACATCTCAAGTCCCCGCTGGGGCCGAAGAAGAGTCCAGCTGCCTGTGCAGAGGCAGGCGTGGCAGCCGCGGGGACAGCAGGGAGAGAGCTGTCTGCCCTTCACGGGATTTTCTACCATGTTTTTGCTGGAGAAGGACGAGGTGATTGTGCTAGCTTTCTCTTACCCAATATGAATTATTTAGATTTCTGAGGCATTTTCTTGATAAACAAAAGGCTATTTTTAAGTACTGAGAGAGGAGGAGGCCACAGGAGGGATGGCGTTGTGGGAATTCCCAAAGCTCTTTGTAGGCAGTGCCAGAGGGGCCTTCGCTCTCATTTTTCTACGTGCAGAATAGAGGATCTCTCCTGGGGTGGGCAATGCCCCCATTTTATTTTTAGAAGTAACTCCCAAACAGCCCCATGAAAGCTGTGCCTCGTGCAGGCATGATCCAAGGAAGAAGAGTCTGTTCTAGAAGGACATCAGTGCTGGCTCACGACACCCGTCCAGCTCCCTCCATGAGGTTAAGCTGAGGACCCAGGATGGGCGGGAAGAGAAGGAGGGAGAGGGAGAATAAATGTCTACAAAGCACAGGAGACTATTTTTGATATTTATAGCTATATATTAAGGCCCCGGTTATAAGAGCTCTCAGGATGGGAACAGCCTTCTTAGACGAGCCGCGAGCCCCAGAATCTCTCTTGTCACATATGAACCTGCGAAAAGGGACACCAGGAGGGAGGTCACACCGAGGCTCAAAAACGAAAGGCCTTCCCGCTAGTCCTTAGCCCCTCCGACCTCACACGGGAATCAGTTTCCATTCCAGGGCAGGAGGAGTGCTGCTGCCATCACCGCGCTGTTGGGTTGAAGTTGGTACCAAATACACATTCACCACTTTTACATCTGGGAAGTCAACTTGCAATCATTTCACGATAACCACCATTTATAAGGAGAAAAAGACAGGACACGCTTTCCACCTTTCAGTATTTGAGGACACGGAATCCCAATCCTGATGTCGGGCATCAACTTCTAGCACTACCAGTGTGGCTCCCACTTGGACAGGATACCGAGCTTCGTTATGCAGTTTTTAATATTATTTATTATTTTAAAAAGTAATAAGCACAAAACTACATACATTGTATGTCATTTAAAGTATTTATGTCAAACAGGGTGCAAGTGTGAACCCAAGGACCGGAGCACAAATTCCTAACTGCCCGGGGCAGGGCTGACGTTAGCACTGGGGTGCGTCTACCTCCAAAGGAGGTGCTAGTGCTCAAGACTCCATGCAGATGACATTGAAATTCTGTTTCTCTCCTCATCTATCACACTGGAGCAAAACTGGCTATTTCTGTGAATGATATAAAACAGGGTTCTCTGTAATGGTATTGTACATAGTATATGTTTATTGTTAAGTTCTTGTTATATTATAATAAATATATTTATAGATCTAGACCCGGAGGCCAGTGTGATGTCTTCGTGTGCCATCATCTTTACCACAGTGACATGAAACCCCTGTCCCATCTCTCACACGTCAGGTGTCTTGGTTCTCTTACAGACTGGAATGCAGATTTGGGGTGATTAGAAAGGATCAGACTTCTTAGCAAGGGAATGTACAGAGCTGAAAGGGAAGCCAAGACTAAAAGATAATTGAAGGTCAAAGTTGACAGGGACTTGCAAACACCCCGGAATTCACTCTGAGGCTCTTTAGTTTACTTTAGTCCTTCTCATTACACTCACGCAGCTGAAAGCTTCCAAGTTATCTTCCCACTAGCATTTTCAGCCAGGACCAAAAGGCAGCTGTAATCAATGGCCTAGAAGAGGCGCAACACACTGCCTCCAGGAAGAACAAGGTTTGATTTCCTTCCCAAAGTCCAGTTAGGGTGGTCTCCCTGTCTCCTTCAGCCCCACCTGAGGCTGTTCTCTAGGCGGTCCCAGGGCCCCCTTTGCTATGCTGAGGACTGTCACAGGCTCCCAGGGGAAGGTGTGGGATGGGCTTGCTCACCCTCTGGTGGGGAAAGTTTAGATTTGACAGATGAGTAGCAAAGGTAGATCTCCCCGCACTGTCGTCCGTGTGAAGAACCTCACACCCTTAATCCCCAAATCTCATCAAGACCTAGTATCTCTTTGCAAGAAAACAATCAGAAGAGGAGGGGTTGCATAGGTGAGAGAGGGAGGTCTTCAGAGAACTTGGCTGAGGCCTTTGAGAGGACCACACACACCCCAGAGGAGAGGGTGGAGGATGTCTGGGGCATGCCGATCAGGAGGAGGGATAAAAACCAAGCAATAGTTTTGCTGCTTCCTTTCTCATCTATCTCATTTCCCTAAATCAAAGGCAACATTTTCTGGGTCTATGAAGAGTCTGTGTCTTCCAGACTTAACTCTGGGTGGTGAAGACGTGACATTTTGCCATCGAAGGCACACGTGTCCACTATGTTAGGAGCCTACACAACCATGGGGAGCGTCAAGGGCCAACCATCAAACCCGATGTGGATAGTGAGAAAAGTCATTGTGACAGCCATAAACAGGAGACAAGTCGCATTGTGTGCATGTATGTGCGTGCAGGGTTTCTTTAAACTCACAGCAAGTATAAAAAGAGAGCAGTCAGGAAAAGTATCTGTGGCCCGTGATAAAGGATTAATACCTTTATTAAAAAAGAATCCATGTAACTCTGTAAAAAAACATTGATTCCAATAGTTAAATAGAATAGGTCTTAAACAGACCCAACAAGGACGAAATGTTGCTAGCAAATATACAACCACAAAAATTCAACATCGGTAGTTATTAAATAGTGAAAATCAACACAATGAGGTAACATCTTTTACCTACTTAATTAGCTTTTCAAACATGAAGAAAAAGGGAGAATGGGGACTCCAAGTACAGACGAGGAGCAGTGAAACTCCCAAGCAGTGCCAAGGGCGATTTTTTTTTTGAGCAATAATAATAATAATTATGATGCAAAAAAAGTAACATTCACATTGTCAAATAAGAGTATGTCTATTATGGAAGGCTTTGACTCTGAGGTTCAGTATGGAATCATCAGTTAACTTCTTTTTTTTTTTCCAAAGTCTCAAAAACTAGACAACTAATATTTATAAATAAAAATAAAAGATAATTTCAAAAAAAAGATCATACCAAATCTTATAGACAATAGAAAAAGAAGAAATACTTCAAAATCATTCTACTTCATCTGGATACACCTGGTATTAAAATTGGAAAAAATAGGCTCTGTGCCAGTGGCTCAATGGGCTAAGACGCCAGCCACGTACACCTGAGCTGGCGGGTTCGAATCCAGCCCGGGCCCGCCAAACAACAATGACGGCTGCAATAAAAAAATGGTCAGGCATTGTGGCGGGCGCCTGTAGTCCCAGCTACTTGGGAGGCGGAGGCAAGAGGCTCGCTTGAGCCCAGGAATTGGAGGTTGCTGTGAGCTGTGATGCCATAGCACTCTACCCAGGGTGACAGCTTGAGGATCTGTCTCAAAATAAAATAAAATAAAATAAAATTGGAAAAAATATATTATAATAAAGGGGAAATTACAAACATATTTCACTTATAAATGAGGATGCAATATCCTAAACAACATATTAACAAGTTGAATTAAAAACTGATGTTTAAGTAATGTACTTTGGTCAAAATTAAATCCGATTTATGTGAGAATTAGTCCCAAGGGCCTTTTAAACTGAAACGGCCCTTTTCGGAAAGGCCACAGATTAACAGCCAAAGATCCAGTAAATCCAT
>CAUYRH010013615.1:0-44995 GCA_963574655.1 Perodicticus potto | reverse complement strand
TAGTATTCAGAGATGATCTCTTATATCTCTGTGGCATCAGTTGTTATTTCCCCTTTATCAGTTCTGATTGAAGTTACCACAGATTTTACTTTTCTATTTCTAGTTAGTCTGGCCAAAATTTATCTATTTTATTTATTTTTTCAAAAAACCAACTCCTGTTTTATTAATTTTCTGAATGATTGTTTCGTTTTCAATTTCATTGATCTCTGATTTAATCTTGGGTATTTCTCTTCTTCTGCTGGGTTTATAGGCTTAGATTGTTTTTCTTTTTCCAATTCCACTAGGTGGCTTGTGAATTTGTTGTTTAACTCTTGGTGTTGTTCAAATGTAGGCATCTAAAGCCATAAATCTTCCTCTCAGAACTGCTTTTGCCATATCCCACAGGTTTTGGTAGCTTGTGTCTTCATTGTTGTTATGCTCAAGGAAATTAATGATTTCCTGTTTTATTTCATTCTGCACCCAATTGTCATTCAACAGAAGATTGTTTAATTTCCATGTCTTTGTGTGGGGTTGAACGTTTTTGTTGGAGTTGAGTTCCACCTTTAGTGCCTTAAGGTCTAAGAAGATACAGGGTAAAATTTCAATTCTTTTTATTCTGTTGAGGTTTTTTTGTGTCTGGATACGATCAATTTTGGAGAATGTTCCATGGGGCGATGACAAAGATGTATATTCTTTATCTTTGGGATGGAGTGTTCTCTATGCATCTCTCAAGCACAGTTGTTCTAGGGTCTTATTTAATTCCCTTATATCTTTGTTTAATTTCTGTTTAGACGACCTGTGCAGCTCTGTAAGAGGAGTACTAAAGTCCTGTATCAAGGTGTTATCAGATATCATATTCCTCAGACTGAGTAAGGTCTGTTTCAAGAATCTGGGAGCATTTAATTTGGGTGCATAAATATTTAGAATTGAAACATCTTCTTGTTATATTTGTCCCTTGACCAATATAAAGTGACCATCTTTGTCTTTTTTGACTTTAATTGCTTTCAACATATATCTGAAAATAAGATTGCAACTCTTTTCTTCTGAATTCCATTTACCTGAATAATTGTCTTCCAACCCTTAACTTGGAGTTTTAATTCGTCTTTGAAGTTAGATGTGTTTCCTGCAGACAGTAAATGGATGGCTTGTGTTTTTTAATTCAGTCAGCCAATCTATGCCTCTTCCATGGAAAATTCAAGGCATTAAGATTTATTGAGATAGCTGATCAACATGGTAGTGTTCTATTCATCTTATTTTGTGAGAGTCCATTGCTTAGTTTTATCTTTTGCATCGTTGTGGAGGTTAGGTTCTGTCCTTTAATTTCTGAGTTCTTTGCTGTTGATCCATTGTGATGGTCAGTGTGTAGAACAGATTGAAGTATTTCCTGTAGAGCTGGTCTTGTTGTGGCAAATTTCCTCAATGTTCGTATATCAGAAAATGATTTGATTTCTCTGTCAATTTTAAAGCTTAGCTTAGCAGGATATAGAATTCTGGGCTGGAAATTGTTCTGTTTAAGTAGGTTACAGGTAGATGACCATTGTCTTCTTGCTTGGAAAGTTTCAAGTCTGTAGTCACCCTGATGGATTTGCCCCTGTAGGTCAACTGGTACTTACTCCTGGCAGCTTACAGAATCTTTCTTTTGTCTTGACTTTGGACAGGTTCATCATAATGTGCCTTGGAGAAGCTCAGTTAGAGTTGAGATGACCTGGGGTCCGATAGCCCCCTTAAAGGAGAGTGTCAGAATCCTTGGTGATATTGGGGAAATTTTGATTTATAATATTCCCTAATATGGCTTCCATTCCCTTGGGGCATTCTTCTTCCCCTTCTGGGATACCTATAACTCATATGTTTGAATGCTTCATAAAGTCCCATACTTCTGTCAGTGAACGTTCTGCTTTCTCTCTCTTCTTTTCTGCCTCTTAAACTATCTGAGTTATCTCAAGAGCTTTGTCCTCTACCTCCGAAATTTTTTCTTCTGCATGGTCTAATCTGTTATTGATACTTTCTACTGCATCTTTAAGTTCCCTAATTAACTGCTTCAGTTCCTTCAGCTCTGCTATATCTTTTCTATATTCTTCATATCGTTCATCTCTTATTTGATTCTGTTTTTGGATTTCCTTTTGGTTATTTTCCACTTTATCAGCAGTTTCCTTCATTGTTTTCATCATCTGTATTCTAAATTCCCTTTCTGTCATTTCTAAAATTTCTTTATAGGTGGAATCCTCTGCAGTAGCTACCTCACAGTCCCTTGTGGGGGAGGGGGGTTGCTCTGGACTTTTTTTTCATAATGCCAGAATTTTTCTGCTAGTTCTTCCCCATGAGTGATTGCTTTTATCTGTTTCCTCACCATCATTTTCCTTTTACTTCCTCTTGCCCTTTAAGTTACCGTGCCTCTGGACTAGGGTTTTGATGAGTCCTTTTGGTACATGACCAGAAGGATGAGAAGATTGAAGAGCAAGGGGGGAAATAAGAAAAATTTTAAAAGAAAAGAAAAAAGAGAAAGGAGAGGGGAGTGAGTAAAAGGAATATTGATAAAACAAAGAGGGGCACAGATAGAGGGAGACAGAAGCAATATAGGTGTACAGTAGGGTACTTTGACCCAACCTTGATAACCCCCAACCTCTGGGCGTGCTGGGTTGAGTGGTTGCCTTGAGGTCAACAGCTCTTTGCTAGCCTGTTCAGACATAATACCCCACCTCCACCAAGTAGAGAGGAAAGACAAAAATGCTATAAATGAAACCAAAGCAAGCAAACAGAAAACTTTACAGGATAAAATTGGGGGGGAAACCAAATAATAGGGGTAGAAACACTAGCAAAAATTAAGTTCTAATTGTTAAGGAAGGCAACAATGGAAAACTATATTTAAACTAGAAACTCTAGAGGTAAAATGTTGAAATTATAAAAATATGCAGTATATATATCTTGTTGAATATTGTCTGGGCAACAGGGATCTTCTGGGGTATGCTATGTTAATCAAAATGCTGATACAGCTATATGAGATTGAGACTGGAGGCCTCTGGTGATTTCTCAAACCCTGCAGGGTGAAGAGCCTAAATCTCTCCTTAGCCTGCTTAAAAGGCACTTTAAACTGCTAACCTTGGCTTAGCAGAAGCTTTCCCAGGAAAGCACTTGTCACTGGGATCACTCCTGAAGTGGCTGTCCACTTACCCAGTGTGCCAAAACCAGTCTCACTCTATCCCCCTGAGGGCCAACTCTGTAAGGCATCTCAGTCCCCACCTTTAGGCTGCTCAGGTCTCTCACCTGATCCTTGCTCTGCAACCATGTGGTGGGCCTTGCCAGGGCAGTTCTCCCACAATAGCTCCACACAGCCCACAGCCTAACACTATTAGCTCTGTCCAGCTCAGCGGCTCAGTCTGGGGCCCTAGACAATGCTTAAAGTCTTCTGCACTCTTGCCCAAGGTAGTTCAACTGAATGCCAAGTCCAAAAAAAAAAAAAAAAAGAAAGAAAAAAAACAGCTCACAGGTAAGGCCTTTCCCGTTTGCAATCTCACTGCTGCTGTACTTACAGCTGCTGGCAGGATTAGAAGGAATGAACGCACACAACAACTTGCCAGTTCTCCACTGCTTTTGTCCTCCTCATGGGGTCCAGAAATCTCTTGCTGACTCCCTGTGTCCTCAAAGGGATATTTCTGGGCATATCCCACCAGCCAGAGATGTCTGGAGTCTTCTGTCCCCCGTCTCCCGGTGCCCAGTTGCAAGGAAGCTGTTACTCGGCTGCCACTTCCTTAAACACCCCAAACAATGATATATATTTTTGTCTCTGAAGCCTAGGTTGAAAGTGGATTTCATTTTCCTGCTTGTTCCCAGCAAACACTCCTTCTATGCCATCTTGCAGTAACTACTGACAAGCTCTTTTCAGTGCTGATGGACATGATGGATTAATTTTTCTTGTTGAAGCCATTTCTATTCTTCGTTGCTGATAAGCTGCTTTTCTTCATTAAGTTGGCACATGAAGTGAATCCCTCCTTGTATGGCTCATACAAACTTGTCAGTGAAAGATTTGTTGGGCACAGGAAAGAAGTAGGGGGATAATATCTCTTATCTGCTAAGAAATTTAAGTTATGAGTTGTGTCTTTCATTCATTTTTTATGTATGGTTCTGACCTTGGCATAACTAATTATTTATTTTTATGCCTAAAATAGCTGCCTTTAAAAAAGTAAAACATTGGAAACAGGTCTCCATACTCTTCTAGGGTTCCAGTTTCTGTGCAAATGTAAGTATACATGTGTGTATTTTCATACATATACCAATATATGCATATATGTAACATAAATGTGTGTATATAGGAGGTGTGTGCATATTTACCATAACACAGTATGTAATTCATGTGGTAACTTTAACAGCAATAGTTAAAAAAAGAGGTCAATGGTTTCAATCTTCTCCACTAAATATCTTCATTGCCCAAGAAAATTCTTTGTTTTTCACATTTTAGGATAAAATAAATATTTACTTTAAAGTAGCTTTCTTGGGTCACTTTGTTTGGCACATATAAAACCAGTATTTTTTATCTATTAAAGTTGTCTTTATTCATCCTTAGAGTAATCTTAGGAAGATAGTGAAGAATAAATATTGAGATTTATAATCTCTGCTATTCTATTTAAAGATTTATAGAGAAGAAATGTAAACGTTGTTATTTTTTAAATTAGTATTTTTTGCATTTATAATACTATGTGTAATATGAAGTATATAGTATTTTATAAACATATAAATATATTCATATCTTTAAAATGTATTTTGGGGATTTGTGTTGACTTCAGTCTTTTAAATCTTTTAGGGATTACTTATTAATATACATTTTAGCTCTTATTTGTTCGAATTCAGTTAATGAACATTTCTGCTTAAAGGAGAGGGTTTTACTTCCAACCTCTTCATGTTTATAACTTGAAAGAAAATGATGCCATAGTGGAGAATTTATACCAATCATGTCACCAAATACCTGCTTTCTGGCACTTAAAAATTAGTTCTTTGACTATGTCCAACGTAGTAATGAATTACTTATATACTCTCATTGCTTATATACTCTGTTCCAAACTTTGCTCTCTGATATGAAACACAAAATGAGAATTTGCAATGCAACTGTGAAAAGTTTCAATAGGTTTCATATATTAAGAGTCTGTACACAAAGTGAAGATACTTAGCTGAAGAAATTGATAGATTAACAAATATGATGCTAGCACAGTGCAATGAATGGCTTTTTATGTGTGTTTGCTGGTTGGACTAGAGATTTGATTAATAAATTAGTCCAATGGTCTTAACCCACTAATGATGACGTTTTTAACTTTTGAAGTTCAAACATTACCCCTCTCACTTTAAGAGAGACAGTGTAAGAAGTAGACCCAGCTTGGCCTTCTCAGACCCTGGTTCAAATTGTGGCTCTTATCATTTTCTAGCCACATGTTATGAATTCAATCTTTGTGTATCCTCCGAATACACAGCTGAAAGCCCTAACCTTTGATGTAACTGTATTTGAAATTGGGACCTATTGGAAGGTGATAAAGGTTAAATGAGGTCATAAGGGTGGTGCACTAATCCACTAGAGCTAGTGTCCTTATAAGAAGAGAAGGAAAGGGTGGTGCCTGTGGCTCAAGGAGTAGGGTGCCAACCCCATATACCAGAGGTGGCAAGTTCAAACCCATCCCCAGCCAAGAACTGCAACCAGAAACACAGAAAAAAAAAAAAAAAGAAGATGAAGAGAAGGAAACACCAGCCATGTGAGATCATAGTAAGAAGTGGCTGTCTGCAAGCCTGGGAACCAAAGTGTCCAGCACCTTCGTCTTGGCCTTCCCAGCCTCCAGAAGTATAAGAAGTAAATTTCTGTTGTTTAAGTCATCCAGCCTATGGTATTTTGTTATGGCAGCCCAAGAGCGCTAATGTACTATGTAAGCTCATTACTTACATTTAATAAATAAAGTCAGTTACCTAAAATTTCAAATTCTGGTTCCACTTTTACTAGCTATTACTTTTATAAGAACAGTACGTTTTCAACTTGTGAAATGCTTTCATTGTGACTTTTAAAAAATTTTTCAGAATATTACAGGCATATAAACATTTTGGTTACATGAATTGCTTTTCTACAGTTGGAATCAAACTTCCAAGGATACCCATCACCCTGATAGCATGTATTTGTACCCGTTAGGTGTGAATTTACCTGTCCCTTCCTCTTCATTCCCACTTGCTTGGTTTCCCCTGAGTTTTACTTCTATCTGTCCCCAACAGTGTTGAATGATTAGTTCTAGTTTAGTAGTAGGTAAAGATTGGTGTTTGTTTTTCCATTGTTGTGATACTTCACTAAGAATCTTCTCCAGTTCCAGATTGTTACAAAGGTTATTAATTCACTGTTGTTTTTTGATGGCTGCCTGGTACTCTATGGTGTACACACACCACATTTTATTAATTCCACTTGGGATGGGCACTTGGGCTGAACCCACATCTTTGCAAGTGTGAATTATACTGCAATAAACATTTGAATGCAAGTGTCTTTTTTGATAAAATGACATTTTTTTCCTTTGGATAAATCCCCAGTAGTGGGATTGTTTGATCAAATGGCAGAGGGCTACTTTTAGCTTGTTGAGGTATCTCCATACTACTTTCCAAAGACATTATAGTAGTTTTCAGCCCCACCAACAGTGGATAAATGTTCCTTTCTCTCCACATCCATGCCAGCATCTGTTATTTGGGACTTTTTAATAAACGCCATGCTCACTGGAGTTAGGTGATATCTCATTGTGGTTTTGATTTGCATTTCCCTAATGTTGAGCATTTTTTCATATGTTTTTGGACATTAATCTATCTTCTTTTGAAAAGCTCTGTTCATGTCTTATGCTCACTTTTTATGGGCTTATTTGATTTTTTGTCTTGCTGATCTGTTTGAGATCATTATAGATTCTGGTTATTAGCCCTTTGTTAGATGTATAGCATGCAGATATTTTCTCCCATTCTGTAGGTTGTCTATTGCCTATATAGATTGTTTCCTTGGCTATGCAGAAACTTTTTAATTTAATCAAATCTCATTTGTTAATTTTTGTTATTGCTATGATTGCCTTTGGGGTCTTCTTCATAAATTCTTTGCCTAGGCTGATATCTTCTATGAAAGTTCTCCCAACATTTTACAATATAATTCTTATAGTTTCAGGTCTTAGGTTTAAGTTTGTTATGCATCCTGAGCTAACTTTTGTGAGTGGTGAGAGGTGTGGATCCTGTTTCAGTCTTCTACATGTGGCTATCTCCAATTTTCACAGCACCATTTATTGAATAGAGATTCTTTTTCCATTGTATGTTTTTGTCTGATTTGTCAAAAATCAGATGACAACATGAAGCTGGCTCCATATCTGGGCTCTCTGTTATGGCCCATAGGTATGTGTCTCTGTTTCTATTTCAGCACCATGCTGTTTTAGTTACTGTAGGCTTGCAGTAGTGCTTATAGTCTGGTAAAATTATGCCTCCTGATCTGTTCTTATTGCATAGATTGCATTGCTTGAGGGGTTTTTTCAGGCTCCATATGAAGTGTAGAACTATTTTTTTCTAGATTTGCAAAAAGTGATGTTGGTATTTTAATAAAGATTGCATTGGATCTGTAAATCACTTAGGGTAGTGTACACATTTTGACAATATTGATTCTGCTGATCCACAAGCATGATGTTTTTCCATCTATTTACATCCTCTACAATTTCCTTCTTGTAGAGAAAGTATTTGCTTATCATAGTAGGCACTTAAAGTTAGTTTCCAGGAAGTTTGGAATGGATCTTAATTATGCAAATGGTTTGTGTTTCACAGTGCTCATTCCTTTCTGCAAAGAGTTCACCTCACTTTGGAATAGAACTATCACTGATTGCAGTAATTTTTTATCTTTTACATTTTTATCTACAGGGTATTAAATTTGTACTCACCCTTGACCAACCCAAAAGCAATAAAGAGTGTTACCTAATAATGAAGATTTTTAGATTGATAGGGAATCTGCCAGACACCAAATTTTAATAATGAAGGCTGTATTGCTGATTCTCATTTGAGTATCTGTCAAATAGGGAATAGTATTTGTCATTGTTAATCAATGAAGACCAACTGGCATAATTACGACTCTGGTGGGTTTCTTCAAATGACCTTCTAGAATTTTATCCAGTATCATGTGAATGGCACAAAAAGGCTTCCATTCTTACACATACCTTTTTTTTTTTTTTTTTTAATTTCAGATTGATATGAGAGTAAAAACGTTTAGGTTACATTGTTTTGTTTCTAAGATAAAGTTCGAGTTGTAGTTGAGCTTTTCACCCAGGAGGCAAGCTAAACACCCTTACATGGTGCACATTAGGTGAGACCCCACCAATCACCCTCCTTCCTTCCCCCTCCTCTGTCTCCCTCTCTGCTCCCCGCCAGACTGTATTTGTGTTTTTCTGTCCTGTAGACTTGTAGTTGTTTATATATTGGTTCCCTATTAGTATTGAGTACATTGGATACTTTCCCTCTCATTTTTGTGATACTTTACTAAGAAGAATGTGTTTCAGCTCCATCCAGGTAAACACAAAAGATGTAAAGTCTCCATCTTTTCTTATGGCTGAATAGCCATGGTATACATATACCACAGTTTTTAAATCCACTTATGAATTGATGGCCACTTGGGTTTATTCCATGTCTTGGCAATTGTGAATTGAGCTGCAATAAACATTCTAGAGCAAATGTCCTTGTAGTAAAATGATTTTTTTTTTCTTCTGGGTAGATACCTGCTAATGAGATTGTAGGATCAAAAGGAAGATCCACATATCTTAATTGCCCAACATCTTACCATTAATCATGCTTTGCTGCTGAGGAACTGAAGACTCCTTTGAAACTCCAAATATCTGGAATATGCTTCCATTTTTTCTTTGTCAATAAGTAAAAAGAAGGGACACAGCAGCCCTAGTGAGTAAAGGCAGGTCTTGACAAAGGAGGAAACACAGATGTCCCTTTTAACTGCGGAGGAAGGAAAGGAGGAAGGCTGGCTATATTTTACCCTCTCCAACCATATCTGTTCACCCCAGTGAACCAGAGTAACTACTTCCAAAACTCAGACTTCATTATTTCATTAATTAATTCATTGTCTGTATATAATTCTTCAACTGTTTCTTAGCGACCTTAGAATAAATCCTTATCATTTTCCCCCCAAAATGTTAAGGTCTATTATCAGTCTTTTTCGAGCTTTTTACCACAATCCTCCTTTTTGGCAGTGTCCACATTTATCTTTCAGGTCCTCAAATGCACCATTTCCTTCCCATTGTGACCCCCTTACATCGTGACTGTCAGCCCAATTGATGTTCTATAGGGAGGATTTTCCTGATCATCCTGGAGTGGATCGTATTCCTTTACCATGTGCTTTCATATCACTATTGAGTGTCTCCTCTGAGGCACTTACCACTAGGGAGAGTGGTATGTGATTGTTGGATGAATGTTTATCTTCCTCCCAAGAGTCTATTAGCAACCTGCAGGTGAGAACACATCTCACTCCCTATCCTACCTCCAGCACAGAGATCTCTTAGTGTTTGTGGAAGGGAATATTAAAAGGGGGAAAGAAGTGCATGAAGGTCTTCCAGGGAGACTGGGGCCTGAGCATCTAACCTTAGGAAATCCAGCTGCTAGCAAGAGAGACCAGTTGAGAAGAATGAAAAAACAGAGAACGAGTATCACCTTCTGCAAGATTTGCCAGTCATGGAAGCAACCCAAATGCCCATCAACCCATGAATGGATTAAAAAACTGTGGTATATATATACCATGGAGTACTATTCTGCCATAAAAAAGATGGAGACTTTACATCTTTTGTGTTTACCTGGATGGAGCTGAAACACATTCTTCTTAGTAAAGTATCTCAAGTATCTCAAGAATGGAAAAAAAATAATACAGTGTGTTCAATACTAATATGACACCAATATATAAATAATTACATGCCCATATGAATGGTAAAATACAAATACAAATATAGTCTAGCAAGAGAGCTGAGTAAGGAGGGAGAAGAGAGGGGGAGTGCAACTGGTAGGAGGAGAGAGGGCATTTGGTGGGATCTCACCTAATGTGCACAATGAGAGGGTGTTCGGCATGCTCCCTGGGTGAGGGGCCTTTCTACAATTTGAACTTTACTTTGGAAGTGAGAACAATGTAACCTAAAAATTTGTATCCTCAAAAAACAAAAAAATTTGTACCCTAATATTAATTTGAAATAAACAAACAAAAGAGAAATATAATGCTCAAAATATTAAACCAAAAAACAAATTTAAAAAGGATTTTGTCTCTGGCAGATCCCATCTGAGTCACTGATTCCTTGATTCCTGAGAGGCTGCGGATGTGCGCCTTTAGTGTGGAGTCTCCTGAGTCTCCTGTCTTTTTTTTTTTTTTTGAGACAGA
Source organism: Perodicticus potto (assembly GCA_963574655.1). Taxonomy (NCBI): domain Eukaryota; kingdom Metazoa; phylum Chordata; class Mammalia; order Primates; family Lorisidae; genus Perodicticus; species Perodicticus potto. Next base: position 34,629 of record CAUYRH010013615.1, on the reverse strand, counting down.
TTCTCACTTTGTTGCCCTAGGTAGAGTGCCATGGCGTCACAGCTCACAGCAACCACAAACTCTCGGGCTTAAGTGATTCTCTTGCCTCAGCCTCCCGAGTAGCTGGGACTACAGGTGCCCACCACAACATCTGGCTATTTTTTGTTGCAGTTATCTTTGCTGTTTTAGCTGGCTGGGGCTGGGTTCAAATCCGCCACCCTCAGTATATGGGGCTGGTGTCCTACTCATTGAGCCAAAGGCGCCACCCAGAGTCTCCTGTCTTGGTACAGACATGATACCCAGGGACCAGAACTGACCCATAAGAACCAAATTCTCATGAAACTGATTAGGGCCAGATTTTGGAAGTAGCATCTTAAAAATGAGTATCAAATCTAATGCTCATATTTCCAACCCAAATAGACACTAAGTTTATCAATGAAAGTTGCACTTACTCAATTTAGGGCTTATTTGAATTGTTGTTTTTCTCTTGTCCACCTGATTCAAGTCATAGCTCTGTTTCTCTCATTAGACTGGTTTTCTTGTTTCTGAACTCAATCTCTCTGTGAGTCAGAGCTAATTAATTTTTCATTACAGCCCTGGGAATCAGGAAGTCACTCCTTATTAAAATGAAGCTCAATGAAATTTTAATAGAACTTGTTTAGGATTTGCTTTTTACTTTCTTACCCAGAAAAAGATGAAAGAGGCAAAAGGCTTTAGGTTTTAATAATTTCTTAAATTCATATATGGATTTAAAATGCTTTGTCATAATATATAAGTGAACAATTTACCCCCCAAGGTCTATTTTCAAATAGATAATGAGATTATGCAAATAATTCCCTTATGTAAGTATCAGGTTATGCCCTCACCATTGAAAGCAATTTCCTTCCTTTGTTCCTGATTTATTGTGGTTTTGAGACTGAGTACTTTGTTTGAGATATTTGACAACAAAATGTGTATGTGTATATGTGGGGGAGGGGTAATGTGTATGTGTGGGAGGTCCTTGAATTCAGAAATTATGATATAAAGTTATAATGTCAGTACTTTCTATTGCATGTTTTATGTTGAAGATATATAGCTATGCATTAAAATGCATTACTGAAATGGATATCCAGGATGTATGAAAAGTGAATGTAATATTTATATTGATAGCTGAATGGGGAATTAGCATACAATCTAACTTAAAACTTTTGAAGAACCAAAAAAAAGTGCCAGAACATAATTAATGATAACTTGGTTTCAATATTACATTGATAAATGTTTCAAGACTAAGTTACAAAAAAGTTTAAGGGGGAAAATTTATGATTTTAAGGCTCATACTGTAATTCCTAAAAGATTGTAATGTTCAACATTTTCTTTATTTAATTTAGAATAAGATTACTGTCAATCTCTCTAAAGGATTTATGTAATAATGTTTCATTTGCTTTTCCATTAAAAATTACTAAGATAAATAAGGAGTCCTTGTGAATGAAATATAATTTAATCAGCAGGCAATTTTTAGTAGAAAACTAATCAAGTCTTGCTACAAATGTGTAGTGAGAGAGAAGCAGAATAGACAAACTTAATATTTAGTCAATGATATGACTTCAGGGAAAATGTTTTTATGCCTTATTGGCCATATCTTTTAATACTTTCCTTGGAAATAAAATTACATCTCAAGATTATGAGGATTGTGGAATTTTATAATTGGATACTTAAGTCCTAAATCGATTAGCAGCAATATAAACAGAAATGGATTTTAGGTTAAAGTCTTCATGTATATGACAATAGGAAAACCAGTTGTTTTCTTAGAAAATTTTCAGATGGGATGGTCAGCTGTCTGTTTGGAAAGATGAAATAAAGGCGAGTGTAGAGGATGGACCACAAACCTCCCTGGAGACATTTCAACCTTTGGCAGTGATTCACATATTTTATCATTATAAAATATTTAAAACAGAAAATACCTTGGAAATAATTTAGTGCTACCCCATTGGTTTTACAAAAAGAGAAAAAAAAATGCTTACAGTCACATAATTTGATTTCATCAGAATTGCTACTATACAGCAGGGCTTCAGTGTGTTCTCATTGTCTGCTACCTGCTGCTGGCTGGTCAGCAGGGCTCCTCAGTAATCTTCGTGGGGATGTGTTTATCCAGCATCGGTGACATGGAGCTACTGCTCTCAAGGCCAAGGATGTAATGGTGAGCAGGAACTTACTTTTTGATTCAAAAATTGCTTTTCTTTCTTTGTGTTTTAACTGAAAGTGTCTTTTTGCTTTATATTTGGCGGAGAGTTGTAAATTTGTTTATTTTTACTTTTAAATTTTTAGAGAGTAAGCAGTGGGGCCCTGGCATCAGAAACACCTACATGCAAAGCTCAGAGGTACCGCGTGAATGACATCTCTGGAAGGGGATAGATGATAGGAGGGAATGCAGCCCAGAAAGAGAGCGGACCTAATCAAGAGAAAAGAGGCAAGTGTGGAGCTGAGGACATGTAGGGGGGCCGTGAGTCTATCCAGGTGTGTGCTGAGGGGCGAAGCAGGAAAAGAACCTGGGAGTCTCAACCAGACCACCTCAGTTCTGTTAGGTGTATAAAGGGGTAGATGAGGACTGAACCAGGCAAAGCTTTATTCTAGATTTATTCTCAATTTTAAATGGATGTAAAAGCAAGCATGCTTGTGCACACACATGGAATGCACTAATGTCTGTCATTACAAGTATCTCCTGTCTTTTCACTGCAAATAAAGGAAGGGAATCTGACTCCCTTTCCAGATTAATGTTGTAACTCAAATGAATTAAAATGACTGAAATGGTGCACTAGAATATATCAATATTTATTTAGGGGGATATAATGAAGAAATGAAATAGGAAAAGATTCTTTTTCGAGGAAAAATTTGTTGCCTATTGCCAGTGGCGCAACTCTGCACATCCTGAAGTTGATGATCACTCTGTAAAGTTCTGGGATTGCCGGTGCTCAGTGACCCTGAGCCTGGCTCCTTGTGGGTGAAGTCATATCTAATGAAAAGCGGTGGAACCTGCTGGTTAGTAATGAGCCTCTGGATCTAGGTGCAAAATCAGCATAGGTGGGCCCAGAGGCTGATGTCAGATTGTCACAGCCAGAATGGTAAATTTGAACAGAAAGAGTTTGATTTTTTTACTTGGAGTGTGATGATTTTAAAGAACAAATTTTAAAAATATATGTCTGCAAATGTCAGGCAAGGTAAATTTCAAAATGCATTTTTAAATTCCATTCTAAAATGGAATTATATTTCCTTATGACTTTATGACAAATTAAAGGATAGTTCCAGATAGTGTTATTCTAGAAAGAAGCTTTTCTTGTTCTGGGAAGGAGAGACAGTTTGGGAACATGAGAACAGACATTTATGGTTTATTTTATTACTTCCTGGTAGCAAACTGCATGTTCTTTCTCTTCACTGGGAGAGATAGGCCCAGGGAATTGAAAATAGCTTGGTGGGAAGTGAGAGAAGAAGGTAATTCTTTCTTATATTTATACAGGCTATACATAGTTAATAAAGAAGGAAGTATAGTGGGCCACACACGTTGGGATAGAAGAGACATGGAAATTATTCCCATTTACAGATAAAGAGATTGAGGCCTCATTCTTCCCACTTCTAGTATATTCCAAGGTGGTATAGACCAGGCCATTGTTTCAGCCTGTACTCCTGGTAGGGGTGGGGAGGAAAGGCCTGCTTCCTCCTTGCTGTTTCTCCTCCCCTTCTTCGCCTGTGCCAAGCATGTCCAAGTCCCTTGTCTTGGATCTTCATGAGACCTTCCCCCATTGCCTTCTGGCAAGTACTCAGGCATATTCCCAGAACCCAGTTTCCCCTGACGACAGGACCAGTGCCTCGCGGAGAGCAGACTGTTGAGAACAGAGACCCCAGACATTCTTGGACTCGATTCTCGTGGCCTCTGTATCACTCAGACGACTGAGAAATGGGGCTGCTGGGATCCGATGGAGGCATAAGCTATACTTTAGTTCTCAAGCTTGGACCTCACCTGGACTGTTTCTCTATTTTCTAGCTGTTTTCTGAGATTTACAGTGTAAGAGTTTCTTTCTGGAAAGTTCCTAGGGACCAGATACTCATTTTGTCTTTCAGAAAACCATGTCAAGAGTTAGCCTGTTGCAATAACCAAACAGTTTTACCTCTTAAATGGGGCTGAGGGCGGGGAAGAATGTGTGTGTATGTGTGTGTTTGTGTGTGTGTGTCTATATTGTCATATAAATTGCATTATTTGCTTAAATCATGTCTTGCAATTATTAACTGCTCTTTCCAGAAGAATATTTAAATTAGCCAAAGGCAAGAATCCAAATTCATATTTGTATTGCCAACAGATTTCCTCCAGAATCTTGATGGGGATTACTCCATCTATAACATTAGTAGAATACAGATGTTTTATTGCTAGGTCCAGTGCTGCTTCATCCAAATGATGAAGTCAAAATGAATTTTGACTTTTTGTCATTCACAGGTCATTAAGGCCTTCCTGGTGATTAGCCCAAGTCACCACAAACTCCTTCTACACATACATTTTCCAGAGCAAAATTTGGAACTTATAGGCTAGTTTGCCACAGCCCATACCTCTAGTAACTGGAATATTTTGATTTCTGTGAGGTCCCTTGTGAAATGGGAATGTTCCACTTAGGGAAGCGGCTGTAGGTAGTGGCTGTGGGTAGGGCTCAGCTACTTCTTATTCAGCTGAAGGAATACTGAATTCAGCTCAAATTTAAGTTTAGAGTAAAATATACAACTCAGAAGAGCTGCTTCTCTGACTGCATTGCCCTCCTACTTGCTTTTCCTTCTGTCACCCCACATTCTTGAGGAGTTTGTTCATTTATAGCTTTTGTGAGCCAACTGTACTTATTTTGAAAAAAAAATGATTGCACTGACCCTTTGGAATAAGTGTAATGAGAGTCTTTGGACGTTGAGGAAATCCTGAAGTCAGCAGACCCATTGAGAGAGAGAGGAGAAGAGGTCAGAGAAGCCAGGCTGAATCAGCTTCTGAGCTCTGGGGATTGTAGTCCTTCTGCGGGATGGGAGGTGGAGCCAGAATGCCCTGGAGGTTCCTTGTTTTCTAAGATCGTTACTAGGTGATTTCATGATTTGGATGTCATTGGCAGTGCTGCTCTTAAGCTGGTTACTCTAAAAAATATTAAAAGTCAGTGTATTACTTAAGATGTGGTGAATTACTATTACAGGCAGCATGATTTTTGCCATATAAGCAATTGAGTCCAAGAATGAACAGCTGTTTCTAAGTGGAAAAGGGATGAATGTCTCAAAGGTAGTATTTTTCTCTGTAGAGAGAAAGAATTTGCATTCTGGGTCTGTGCTGGATATATAGCAGAGCACCATCAGAATCTAGCCTAACTGGGTAGATTTATAGTGGTGTACAGTGCAAATAAGGCCCTTCTTCTGACTGCCGGGATGGCAGTGAGCTCTACTTGCTGGGTGGTAAGGAATCAGATTTGGACTTTTATGGGACACTTGCCATGAGAGACAACTGCAGATAGCCCCAGAAGCAGACAGAGGTCTTTGGCCACTTATTTCTGAATGAAGTATGTCTGCTTGTCTCTCTGACCTGAGCCTGAAACCATGATGGAAGATCCTATTTCAACTTAAAAAAATAAAAAAAATTGAAAAAGAACTTAAAAGTGGATTTTGCTCACTAGGAACATAAAGTGGGATGTTTTGATAATGTGTACTCCATGAAAAAGGACTCTGAGACAAGGTGGTCGAAGAGGAATGGGTATTTTCCTGAGGAGTGAAAGCTGTAATTTTAGGAACAATAATATTTTATATCATTCTTGACGGTATTTTACCCTTGATTTTTAACAATATAATAATTTTGCACAATATATTTTATTTTCTTTGCTCTTGATTTTTAACTGCATCTCATATAAGAATTTAAGTCTTTCTGGTAGTTGAGGGGAACCAGTAAAGGGAGTGAGATTTATCCTTGGCCTGGAATTTCCCTCTACGTTTGGGTTTAATAACGGCAGTGGAGATTTGGGGTGAGTAGAAAGGCAGATTTGTTGTGACGTTGTAGAAGCTGAAGGTTCAGAGCTCCTTACTTGCAGAGGCCCCTTCCAAGGTCTTGGGAGGGGCCCTAGCAATGCATTGCCATGGTCTTTTAAAATTTTTTGTAAAAAATTGCAAAACATAATGTGTTTCAACCATGATTGGTTACGATCACAGTTTTATTCCACTTCAACCTTCCCTCCTTTCTGGTGTGTTTAAAATGGTTATGGCCATTATGTAGGTCATCATATATATATTTTTTGTTTTAAGGATTCCTCTAAACTAAATAAGTTTTTCCCTTTAAAAGCATGGATTTTCCCTTGGCTATAGGAATGGCATGCGTAACTAATCAGAAATTGCCCACGCAGCAGAATCAGCCAAATGTCAGTCAGAAATCCAAATGGTGGGAAGGGGTCTATGAGAGTGAACTGGGCTCCGTGTTTCTACCAGCTTCTGACAGTGAGAAAATTATGCTTTCTTTTTCCTCTTTAGGGTCTATGTTAAATAAGAATACCATACGTGGGGTTTGAGAAAAATGTGTTAGATTGAATAATTTTTCAAATTCTTGAATTCTTAAAAATAGTGCAAATTGATGATGAATTAAATGGTGAAGTTTGTGGGAAGAAAATGCTAACGGAAGAGAGAAATTGTCTGGAACTATTCTCCTTTTCCCTTGCTACTCTACATAATTATAGCCCCTTTTCCAAAAGTTGCCTTCTGGGAAAGAAATGCTGACCAAAAATTCAACAGACAGCTGAGGCTTTTGTAAAAACACCAATTTACATGGTGTTTCAAGGTGTTACTACATCTTTATAGTCTAATCAGTAAACCTTGGTGGGGATGGTCGGTCTTTATTGCCTTCTGGTCCACTTCTCCTCGCACTTCTGGTTCTTACTGACATTCACGCTGACTCTCTTCTTAGTTCTCGGCATACACAGCTTGCAAGTGAGAACTCTGCCTGAGGTGCCCAAGCTTGGTGAACAAAGGTTCCTTTCAGCCCCGTCTGTGAGTTCATGATTCTATGAGATCTTACATATATACTTTATTTGGACATGTAAAAAACAACAGGAACTATGTATTTCTTCACAGTGTCCAAAATAAATGTTTTATTGATGTTTATAATTATTACTGAGGACAAGAGAAATTGTACAAGATCTCAAGTATTTCCAGAATGATACCTAGTTAATATGTTAGAGGAAGAAATCACATCTAAAAATGATGCCCCTTTAATGAAGCCAACTGATGTAGCAAGAACTGGGAAAAACTTACAAAGGGAACTCTTAGCCTATGTCCAAAATATTGTCATTAACATAAAGACAGGTGGCCAGGGGAAAGAGTAGCATATGATGATTTTGCCGGGATATGAATTCTCCAAACACTGTCATTCTGTTATAACAGTGTTTTTTGGCCTTTTCTTAATCTCACAACACACTTGAACCTACATTTAAGCTCTATGGCACACTTAAATTATGTTCATTAAAAAAAGAGTTAAAAAAGGAATATACTTATGTGCTTGGAATTCCTTTAAAAATAATTTAATTAATGATCTCTAAAAATTTTCGTGGCACAACTAAGATCCTCTCAGGGCACACCAGTTGAAAATTGCTGCATTAGAGTGATGTTAGAGAAAGGAAACTTGCCAAGGTTTAAAAACTCACAGTTGTGACGTGCTGGTGTGTGTTCCAGGTGTAGGATTTGACTCAGATTTTTATCTTGTGTTAGAACCATCCCACTGTTGCCTCTGTGCACGGTTCAGAGAAGGTGTTCAACAGTGCTTGCTGGCCAGCACGTGGATGGACTGGATGGATCATGTCCTAAGTGTCTGTTCTAAACGCTGTGCCTTGACGATGTGGTTTCCTTTGTAGAGATTTCATACATCCTTAAAAAGCCCAGAGAAGGCATCTGTATGGATAGACATGTGACTCATTAAATGCGAACTTAGAACCCAGCAAAATGCTGTTCTTTGGACTAAACGTTCAAGGCTCATGTGCGTGGCACACAATTCATGAACTAAAAATAGGATCCATGTTTTACCCTAAATGGGACCACAGGTTTGCCCACCCTTGAGATGCTCCTTAAGTCTGGTAGTTTGAAAGATTTTCAGATATTTTAAAAATAATCAGATATTATCAAAATAAGAGGGAGGTATGGAATTGTGATGGATCAACCTGCTGCTTAGCTCTGGAAATATGAAATCAGATCAAAATGAAAAAGATGCTTTCTTTGCATTCTTTTCTGGAAACACAGCCTGCTGCTTTTTTGTCTTCAGTGTAACCATGCTGCCCCGAGGAGAGCCCAGAACTGCTCTTCAATTCAAGAAAACAGCTGCTTTCTACTTACTTAGGTTCTCTGAAGCATGACCCAAGACAGGAAAAGGGTGCTTAGGATGGGCTTTTTGCCAGAGATTCAATAGATGAATTTTACTATGAGAATAAAAAGTTGACTGCCCCTTTTTAAAAGGTTAATCAAAAGTTCACTGTAGTGTGTCCTTTTTTCTTGTGCTGCAATTGATTTAAGTTCTGACCTCTGAGCAGCAGTATTTTTCAAGGAGGCAAGCAATCATTCTGCTTAGTGTTCCCAGAAATACCCGAAATCTCCATATCAGGAGTTGGAATGTGGAAGGGACAGACACTCCTTTCAGAAATTATACCCCTGATTCTTTTCTTTTACAGCTAGCCAGGAAGAGTTCTGAGAGAGGCTTTTCCCTACAGTTCACTATTTTAGAGCCATGAATTGAAAAACGAAGAGTCCTCACATGGAGTCATTTCTACTATCAAATTTGCCCATTATTTTCAAGCTGCTGTACATGGTTTGAAAAATCCATCTTGGAGCTAAATAAGACTTTGTCCCTCCCGTGGTGTTGCCGTTATAAATCTACACAGCGCTATTTCCATTCCCAAATGTACTCTGCACTTTTTGACCGTCTACCTTTATGGACTTTCATCTGTTGAATTTTCTGTCATTCTTCCTGATCTAGATCTACTGTGAATACAGTTGTGAAGTCTTTCTTGTTTCCCCCTTTTAAAAATCAGTCACTAATTCTTCATTGTTCTCTAAGCATCAATTCTGCCATCATCACCTTCATAGTAATATTCTACATGCTGTGGTGGTTTATGCATTTGGTTGTTTTATACCTACCCTTGTTACTTTGATAAATGAATGCTAGAAACAACTTTATAAATGAGAAAAATGAACTCTAAAGTTTAATAACTTGCCCAAGGCCAGAGTTAATTAGAAGAGTTATGGGCTTCACTCCAAATAGGATGACATTGATGACCTTTGTTCCAAGATATTTTCTCCTCTAGTCTTCTTAAATCTTAAATTGATTTGTTCAGTCTCTAAATTATAATCAGACTGCCATTCCAGGATCATAATCAACTATATGTTAAATCATGCAGTTTTAGGTAAATTCATTATTACTGTGCACAGAAAGAAGCTCCAGCTCAGAAGAATACTTTTAATTTGGAATGAAATTTTAGCCTACTTCATATGAGTACTAGGCTTTCCTCAACTACCCCCAGACTACCTACCTACCTTCTAGAATCTATTCTAAATCTCTACTCCTCAAGTACAGACCCCATCTTCTTGCTCTCAGCAGATTTTTGGTTTACCACTTCAACTGAGAAGATTTAGATTAGTTGTTCTTTAACTTTAGTTGAGTATAAAAGTCATAGGGAGAGCCTATTGTAATGTAGTTTCCTGGCCTTCCCCAGGATTCTGGTTCAGTAGGTCAAGGATGGGCTCATGAATTTGCTGTTCTCATGAGCTCCCAGCTGATGCCAATGCAGATGGTCAGAGGAGCACACTTTGAGAACCACCAATTTAGACAACCTTATGTGATAGGAGGTGATGGGATGTCTTGTCCATACAAAACCTCTCTGGATGTTTATCCTTCCTCCTCTTCCTCCTGAACTCTGCTTCAGAGAATACTTATTCTCATCTCAGGCTGAACTTTAGAGACAAAGTTTTTGTCCCATCTCATTTCATCTGTTTGAGACCTTGCTTCAGGCCATCTCTCTTTCCATCTTTTATATCACCCACTCTATTTCCTGTATTTCTCTCCTACTTAGTAACACAACTGCTCCTATCTCAGTTGTAAAAATACTATTTGACATCTATCTAATGACTGTAAACAAAATTATTTTCTGTAAGAATACTTGATAATTTCATCTCCAAGTCAATTGGCTAGGAGCTAAGCTCTTGTAATTTGGGAACTAGTTGGCAGCAAGATTAAGCAGTCAAGTTTAACTTGTTTTTAGGAAGATGGATGAGGACTAGTGAGAAACCGCATTATATTTCCATGGTCTAATAAATGATGATTCCTATAGGTATACTATTTATTTTATTTTTATTTATTTATTTGTTTTTTGAGACAAAGTCTTACTTAATCACCCTGGGTTTGAGTGCCGTGGTGTCACAGCTCACAGCTATGACATATGTCATACTCTTGGGCTCAAGCGATCCTTTTGTCTCAGCCTCCTGAGTAGCTGGGACAATAGGTACCCACCACAATGCCTGGCTACTTTTTCAATTTTTGGTAGAGAAGAGATCTTGCTTTGCTCAGTCTGGTCCCGAGCTGTTGGGCTCAGGAAGTCCACCCAATCAGCCTCCCAGCGTGCTAGGATTACGGGCGTGAGCTGCTGTGCCTGGCTTTGGTACAGTATTTAAACAGCACGCCTGATTCATTGCCCTGAGTTGGTGGTTTCCCTGTGAGGCATTGCAGTATCCTGGGTGTCTCAGGCAAAGATAATCCAGCCTTTTGTAGTTGAGCAGTTAAGGAGTGAGGAGGATTAGTATACTTTGAAATATGGTAGACCCTCAGAAAGTTGACTACCCAAGGGACTGTAACAAATTGATCAATATATGGAACTTGCACTGAGTACATGTGGTGCATGCCCAGTCTATGAAAATTAGGTCCCTTTAAGGAGGTCATCAATGTAGGGACGTGGTCATCTATGGAGGTTCTACTGTATTTCACAGCAAACCACTTTGTATTCTAATGATCATTCTCCTTACTTGAGCACGTTGCTGCATGAGGATGCTTTGTCCTTCAAAGATCACTTACACTTTTCATCTGTGTTATTATCATTTAATTTTTCTTGATGATGTACAATTAATCATAATCTTACCCAGTCATACTTATGTTGCTCATTTCTACCTATATTCTTTTTTTTTGTTTTAGAAACAGAGACCTCTCTCTGTTGTCAAGGCTGGAATACAGTGATGCCATCATAGCCCACCACTGCAGCCTTTAACTCCCAGGCTCAGGCAATCCTCCTGCCTCAGCCTCCAGAGTATCAAGGACTACAGGAGCATACCACCATGCTCTGCTAATTAAAAAAAAATTTCTTTTTTTTGTAGAAATGGGATCTGGGTATGCTTCTCAGTCAGATCTTGAACTCTTGATTTCAAGTGATGCTTCCATCTTAGCTGGAAGTGCTGGGGATTATAGGCATGAACCACCACACCTGTATTTTTGATAGTGTTTTCCATGTCTGATACCTTATTGGCAATTAACTACATTATTTTTAACTTAATTTTGGCAAACAGGTTTTGGCAGAGAAAAGCCCTATCTTTTGTGATTATTTTGGACATTTAACTCCTTTCTGCCTGAGTTTCCAAATTTTCTAATGAAAAATGTTGCCAATTGTTGCTGTAGTGTTAAAATGAATAGACATCATGAAACACAACAGCAAATGCAGACCATTATAATGGACCAGATTGAGAAATCCCTACAGATTAATCCAGATGACCTCCGATATCATTCATAGATGCTTTTTCTCTAGACAATCAACCGTATTTTTTCCTCACCCTTCCTTTCTTCCACAATGCTTGTCAAAACTACATTTCAACTAAGAGGCAAATACTATTTGTCCTCTGCTACACGAAGACCCCACTGAGGGAGTTATTTCATCCATCAACTTGAAGGAAGAATTGTATTTAAAATACTAATAAAGATCATTGCCTGTATATCTTTACAAATCTCCAAATAAGGCTTGTACTACATACTATTGATAATAGTAGCCAGTGGCTCTGAACACTGGCAAATCATGAAACTCTTATGTCAACATTTAACTTAAAACTCTTTCTAGCTTATCTTGGCCATGCTGGGAACTGATGACAGCTGCATACCTTCTCTGATACAATAGCCCTTAAGGTGTTTTCACTCCTGTTTCCTGCTGCCCAACACCTGGTGTGCACACACATCTCCCCACTGGGCCTACACTCTGGCTCCTGCCTTCTGCTCTTCAAGCTTAGTTAGCCTGGTTTCATTTTTTTCTTTATACAAAGTATCTGAAACCTTTATTGATTCTAATTATAGTGCTTAGCTCCAATGAAATAATAATAGCGCATTATTGTGCTATCATTTAACACTGTGCTAAATTTATACATACATTTTTTATTTAATCCACATGCAGATTTGTAAGCTAGAGATTTTCATTCTACTCTCATGGGTGGAAAAACTGAGGTTCAGAAACTAAGTAAAAATTCAAAGTCACCACATTAGAAGATGATTTACCTAGAATTTGAACCCAAGTCCCTGAAACTCTAAAGCCAGCCCTGTTAACTACTATGCACACAATTACTATATTGTTATTTGCTCTCTAAGATGAAACACGTTACTGACATTTTATCTGCTCTCTATTGTATTTCTCAATTTTTTTTAACTTGGCGAAGTTTCAATGTATAGGTATTCTTGGATCTTTACCATATATATTAATACAGACGACCCACTAAATATTTCTTACTTTGTATAATAAGGATTATTTTGTCTACATATTTTATCTTCCTTTCCAGTGTAAGTTTGCGGAGGGCAGAAACTGCATGTAAGTTGCTCGTTAGGGATTCCCCATTGAGCCAAGCACATACTGTGTGTCCATAAACTTCATGTGTAATTTTAAATTTGTGTATATACTTGATCCACAGTAGTCATCACCATCTTCGTTGCCTCAAGTAACTTTGGGTAGTGCTTGCCACATGCCAAACTTTTGCATGGATTATTACATGTACTCTTCTCTATAATGCTAATGAATTAGATTATATTGTTATTATCCCCAAGGTTAAGAAACTTGCATAAATTCATCAAGTTATTACATGATACACTTTGATGCTATCCAGTACCAATCTGTCCACATTTAACTGCCCTATGTTTCTCAATGGAATATAGACTTCTACCTGCTGCTGCTGCTTTTTTTTTTTTTATTGTTGGGGAATCATTGCAGAGACAAAGAGCCAGGTTATACTGCTTGCCTTTGCTGGATAAAGTCCCTCTAATAATAGTGTCCTGTCCCAAAGAGGTATGTCACACTCCATGGCCCCACATTCCCCCTCCTTCCGTCTCTCTGCTCCCATTCCCCTTTCCCCAACCATGTACTAACATCAATTGTTCTCATATCAGAATTGAGTACACTGGATTCTTGCTTGTGATTAATTTACTAAGAAGAATGTATTTCAACTCCATCCAAATTAATACGAAAGATTTAAATTCACCATCCTTTTTGCCACCTGCTTATTGATCCTTCTGCTCTTCTTTTTTTTTTCCCTCCCATTGGTAGGACATGCACAAGCCAATTTAATTCAACATGCATTATGGTTCCTATTGTGCACAGAGTTTATAAGGAGGAGATGTTCGCTTCACCTCACAAGTTAGTATGAGAGACTGACTGTTAAGCCAGTGAAGCAAATTGTTATGTCAGAAAGTTTTTGCCTAGCGAGGGCCGAGGGAGGGGCAGTATCCATAATGATTTCTTTCTTTTTTTATTTTTCTTTTTAATTTTTTTGTGTGTGCTTTTCTTTTTTTTATTATTAGTTTTCATTAAATCATAACTTTGTATATTGATGCATTTATGGGGTTTGGTGTACTGCTTTGATATACGATGTGAAATGCTTACATTGAGGTAAGTAACACATCCATCACAATTATACTCATTTCTTAATAGTTTTGAAATGTACCATTGCATCATGCACATTAGGTGAGGTCTCTCAAAATGCCCTCCCTTCTCCCATACCCCCTCTCTCCTCTCCCCTTCTACTTTCTGGACTATAGTTATGTTTTGCCATTCATATGAATATGTAGGTGATTACATTCATTTCATAGTAGTATTGAGTACATGGGATACTTTTTTTCCATTCTTGAGATACTTTACTAAGAAGAATATGTTCCAGCTCCATCCAGGTAAACATAAAAGATGTGAAGTCTCCATCCTTTTTATGGTTGCATAGTATTCCATTGTGCATGTATACTACAATTTGTTAATCCATTCATGGGTCAGTGGGCACTTGAGCTGCTTCCATGTCTTGGCTATTATGAATTGGGCTGCAATAAACATTCTGGTGCAAACATCTTTGTTGTAAAATAATTTTTGATCATCTGGGTATATACCTAGTAGAGGAATTGCAGGATTGAATGGTAGGTCTACTTTTAGTTTCTTGAGTGTTCTCCAAACTTCTTTCCAAAAAGGTCATATTAGCCTGCATTCCTACCAGCAGTGTAGAAGTGTTCCCTGCTCTTCTCATCCACGCCAACATCTGTAGTTTTGGGATTTTGTCATGTGGGCTAATCTTACTGGAGTTAGGTGATATCTCAAAGTGGTTTTGATTTGCATTTCTCGGATGATTAAGGATGATGAGCATTTTTCCATGTGTTTGTAGGCCGTGCACCTGTCTTCTTCAGAGAAGTTTCTGTTCAAGTCGCTTGCCACCCTCTGTCCTCTCTGCTTCCTTGCCTGTTTTACTTCTCATTTCCTGCCCTGTGCACAGCTGCTCATTCTCCAGTCCTCTCTCTCTGCCTTCCTCTCCCGCTATCAACTTTGTTCTCTTTCTGTAGTATCCTGCCTCCGTGTTGTCCTCTTATTTCACATTTTTGAGTTTCTTAGGTCTTTCTTCTTTTTTTTCATTAAAACTAGTTTTAAGTTTCATAAAGACTTCCCAACTCTATTAGCATTATCTGATCATAAATATAATAAAATAATAACCCATTAGGTAAAAAACAGGAGTAGAATGTTGAATTGAAATAAAGAGGAATCCCTTTACTTTTTCTGCTAGAAACATAAATAGGGAATAACTATAGCAACTTTATCTCCGTAATTGTTAAGTAGAGAACTTATTTCTTCTCTCTTCCCCTCTTTAAGACACGCATACACATAAACTTGCTTTATGCACTGATTGACATTTTTTGAGCATCATAATTTTGGCAATGTAACAACAACAAAATAATTTTAAGTTATCATACAGAGGTACTGATAGACTCATCATTTTGCCTCTTTTTATTCTATTGTATAGAGAGTTTCTTTAGAGATTACTATATATTGACATGAATTATCCTTGGAGTCTTATCAGTCTGGATATCTGGAGTTGGGCATTTTGCTAAATTTTTTTTGCTTTATATTCAGAAGTTATGGCCATTCATCTTCATAAATAAGACTTTTAAAATAGGGCAAAGTCATAAAATAAATTTTTGAAAGCAGTGTTGGTTATATCCAGCTGAATAAACTTGCCTTTCTATTGAGCTTAAACTTTACACCTCATTTAAATACCCTCCTTTTTTCTTTTCCTAAAGAAGAGAAGACAAGAGAAAACTCAATGACAGTAGATTTTGAAAGAAATTATACCAGAAGCATTTTGGTAAGGGGTATTCCCACATAGAAGGCTATAAAAACTAGTCGAGTATTTGTGCCTGACCAGTAGAACTTAGAAAAGGAAATGTGAAATGAACATCTTTGCTGATGGAATGGTGTAGATAGGTTTTGATTACTGAGATGTTCACAGAGCTTTTTACTCATTGACATATTGGAATGGTTCATCCTCCTGTGGCTTCTACATTATTTTTTCTAGGATTAGATTATGTACTGCCCAAGACCACATCGACTCTCAGTAATGGTATCACCACATCCTGGTCCACAAAATTGTGCACTGAAGGATTGTACTGATATTTAAAAAAAAAAAAAAACAAAACACTGTTATAGCCCTGGCATAGAAATCTGAGCTATTCTGGCAGGGCCATGCTGTGTAGTCTAATCCATCTGATTATATTTGCATTTGTGACAACTGGGCTGGCCTTTACTGGCATATGCCTCTTTGCTCTGCCCATGGCTTTGAGTGCAAAATGAAAGATCGACATAATATAATTAGGGACCTGTGCTCCACGGCTGTAGCTGCACAAGTAAACAGTGTCTCTGCCTTAACCTGGTCCCCAATATCCTACCTACTATTTCTAGACTGGCCTTCTTATAATATGTCTGTTCCTTTAAAAATAACCAATTTTACAATTTTTTTCCTTTTGAAAAAAATAAAAGACACTTTCTCATGTCCTACCACAAGTGGTATGGTAGTGTGCATTAGGTGTATCTTATGATTGCACGGTCACAAACATGTTTGCTGAAATGCCTCTTGGGACTGTAAAACACAGGTATATCATATCCCATAACATAGAGGCTAGTTTGATATGGTTAAGCCATTTATCTGTGTTTTAAGTTATCAGAAAATTCAATTATTGAAGAGAAAGTGAAGATTTTTAATTTTGAAGTAAGCCCGGCACTTAAACACATAAATCTTACTTGAAAAAAAATGGAAGTTCCATTTTGGACTCTGCAGATGACAGTGCCAGCTGTTGTCATAATATTTCTAACATCCACCGAGGATTAATTCCAGGCCCAGCAAGTTCATTGGATGAGCAGAAAGAGCTGGGGAAACAAACACTGGTGCTTATGCTCTGACTCTGTGAAATTGGGCAGGGGACCTCTGCAGAGTTGGGTAACCAGCCAACACTGGATTGTCCTGCCTATGGATCATTCACTTTGTGGATTATTTGCAGAAATTTTGATCCCAAACTTGCTTTTTTCTGCCTCTTAGACCTCTTCCTCCATAGAGGTATACTCAGAAAATGTGATTGCATTTGAATATTAACTTCACTGTTAATAGTTCAAATTCAACTGGTCATAGGGCACAAGCTGATGGCACAGAGGGACGTGAGACATAGCCTGATTTTAAAGAGTTTACTTTCACCTCAGAGGCAATATAGCATAATGAAACAGACATGGGTTACACTTTGAACCTGGATTCAATTCCTAGTTCTACTCAAGTACAACCTTGGGCACAGCCCTCAAATTTTCTGAGGCTTAGTTTCCTTTACTGCAAAGTGTAGACACTAATACCATGCCAAGAATTCGTTGAGATTGAAAAATGTTTATAGGATGCTTATACTTCTACAAAGTATTTTCTAGAACTGTCACACTTACTGTATATGTTCTGTGAGGCAGACTATGGAAATGCTAAGTGAAGGGTACAGTCAGAGAACTTCCCAAGCTCTCAAGGTGGAAGGCAGCATGGACGAGGGGCCTGCTGTCCTGGGGGTGGGCTGGAGCTGGGATAAGACGTGTGCGTGGCCTTTCACTAACCAGGTGGAGGGAGAGGGCATTCCAGGAGCAGGTGTGAGGCCTGCCAAAGCATGAAGACAGGAATGCATGTGGCATTTTTAAGATTAGGAAGTTTTAGATGAGCCTGGATTGGAGACCTTGAACAGCAAGATGACTGAAGAATTCATGAAAGAATGACTACTAGCTAGAAAAAAAGAAAAATATCTCTACTTTGGAGGCTGAGGCAAGAGAATTGCTTAAGCCCAAGAGTTGGAGGTTGCTGTGAGCTGTGACAGCACAGGACTCTACCGAGGGTGACATAGTGAGACCATGTTTCAAAAAGAAAAACATATCCCAAGGCCTCTTTTCTCTTCACTTCTTGTCTTACCCGCCTCATGTTCTGGCTTTTCCTTATACTCTGTTTCTGTGAGCAATATCAAGAAGGCAAAACTGCAAAAAGAGATGACTTTCGTGTCTGCACTTCTGTAGTCCCTGCGAAGCCTGTAGTTCTGCCTTTCAAACTGTTAGATGGTGACCTTGTAATCATTTGGCAGAAGGCTGACTGGATTTATAGGACAAGCAAATTCATATAGTGAGTAGTAGTGGGAGAGCAATTAGTGGCTAATATTGAGGAATGGTAGATTAGGGTAAAGAAAAATAAAATATAGTGACATACATTAAAAGTAAAGTGAAATGTGGAGAAGGGACTTCTTGTGATTCATCTTACAACCATGCAGAAATTTGTATGAATGGAGCAATGTATCTGATGTATTAGTATTTTACTAATGTTACCATATTATATCTTGACAAATGAGAGCTGGAAGCAATATTTCAAGCCTACCACATGTGTAGAAATATTTTAGAAATATTTCTAAAAGCACCACTTTTGTGCGTGTGTATATACATACACCTACACACACCCCCAATGAGGAGTTTTACACACATTTTACACATGTGGTAGGCTTGAAATATTACTTCCAGCTCTCATTTGTTAAGGTAAAATATGGTAACATTAGTAAAATAATACTCACGCAGGGGTAAATAAGTTTTCCTTAAAAATTGACTGGGGTCTATGTCCATGGCTGGTCCTTTCTGAGAATGCACATTCATGAAAGTGCTGAAGGTTTGTTTGTTGTTGTTGTTCTATAGGCAGTTGGTAATTTTCTGCTGTAGCAAGAAATAGTTGAGGTGAACCCAGAGAGAAGACACTGTGAATAGGGTAGGGCTGTGGTTCTACTTAAGGTTATGCTTATATGTAAAGAGTGACTTTTAAACATAATTAACTAATGACAGATTATGAACTAATACTAGCAAAAGTTGACTGTAATTCAGATTTCCTTTTTGCTGTTGACGTAGAAAAAAGATCTTTGGAGAAACGTATATGGAATGGTGAAGTATTATTTTAGGGAGCATTCTCGGGTATCACACTTAATGGTACTCCTAAAAGAATGTCTACAAATAGGGCAAACTGCAAAGACATATCTTATGTGCATTCACCTTCAAGATAAAGGAACCAAAAGCTCTGTTAAAGGTTTTCAGAATTAACTGAGAACTTGGCAAACAACAGGCAACAAATTGACTTAAAATGCAGAAGGGTTGAGGCATCAAAGCATGTAAGAATTATTTTAGATCACCACAAACAAAGTAACAGAAAATCACAATCCATACTGTCAGGAAGAATTCATATTGCTGTGTAGAAACTCCATTATTTGGCACACTCAAGATAAAATGAAAATAATGCTGTCAAAGGAGTAGGCCTCCCAGTGGATGAATGATCGGGGCATTTTCTGGTTTCAGTGATTCTTTAGGCAGAAAACAGTTTTTGCTGCCAAGTGTGTCAGGGGAGGTTGGGAGATAAAGGACTCACTGTGTTAAATGAAATCTATTGCTTAGAATGAAGCCAGCCTTTCTTTAGAAGAGAGAAGGAATTTGGGGTATCATATTACCAAGAAAACTGCTTTGTTAGGAAGTAGAGTTTTTAAAATTTAATTATTGAGTATTTTTTTACAATTATGTTTTCAGGCTTTAATTTTTAGGGAAAAAAAAAAGGAAATCTGGTTCTAAAGAGAGTTCTGTGCCTAAGATTTATTTCCAGTGATCTATGGGTAGATAAGATATATATTTTTTCAGATTAAATATATATATATACACACACACACATATACTTATATAAATATATAATTTTATAGGATTATGGTATCTAATAACTGATTTTATGCAGGGATGTAACATCTTTAGAAGGATTATGCATTATCTGTTTCTTGCTAATGAGATCCTTATCCAGTGGGAAAGGAAAGTATATGTTAATGCTTATAAATTTAGAGCAAAAGTATGTCCACAAGCACCACTTGTATGTGTGTATATGTACACACACATACACCCCCAGTTAGGAGTTTTATACACAGTTTACACATGTGACGGGCTTGAAATATCACCTGTAGCTCTCGTTTGTCAGGATATAATATGGTAACATTGGAAAAATACTAATACAGGGGTAGATGAGTTCTCCTTATCTCATCTGACTACAGTCGTGCTACAAACCCTCCATCATGGGACTTTTTGGCTGAGGTAGGTCTACCAGTCTAGGGGTCCACTACTATGGTTTTACATCATCAATGTGGATGGGGAAGTCATTTTGGAGACTGACATTGAGCTGTTGGAGGGAAGAAAATGAATCTTAACTTTTCTTGGGAATATCCCTCACTGGGGCAGAGAATGGGCTCTCTGATGATGCTCAGTAAATGCTTGAGAGCACATAAGTCCCATGGGACGGCATATTCTTAATTCTACCTGGCCAACCTCTCCATAAAACCGATAGCTCAAGTATCTAAGCAGCTCAAAAGGAACAACAGGGATTGAAGGGAACACCAGCACCAAGATTGGCTCTGACTGGCTGATAAACACCTCCCTTCCTGTTGCGGTGTTGGCAACCATTCCATGGCTGATTGGAAGTTGTAGAGTGGTCACTTTCAGGGCAAGGAAGAGGTCATAAGTTCTGGCTTTCCCATTTTCCTTCTTGCTGGCTGCTATCAACATACCTTAAGAAATAATGAAGTCATATTCAAACTGCGAATACTCACAAACCAACTCTCATTATTCAGAGAAAGTTGGGGAAAAAAACTTCTCTTTGTGTCCTCTTTGGTCTAAAACTCTCCAAGAATCCTCAATCAAGGATGGATATATAAAAGCGGCAGCATCCAGGAGATACATTACCTATGTAACTAACCCTAGAAATAAAACATGGCACAATCTTGAGCACTCAGCACACCCTCTTCTGGGAATTTGCTATGAGGCAGTCACAGACATCCCTGTGTATTTTTAAGCTCAGCTTAGCACAAATCAGAGAATAAGAAAGAAAGTGAACTGCCTTGATACAGCTTCTGTATTAGCAAACTGATCATTAGCCAGACTATTAACATCCTTACCTGGAATTTAAAAGTTCAGTAGAGAGTCTCCTTGAAATGTTGGATTTTTATTTATCCTTATTGTCCTTTATAGATGGCTGAACTGCAATGAAGGTGTTTACTGGCCCCATAAAAATGTATGAGTTCCTTCTGCTGAGGTGTTTGGCTGTCAGAGCCAAGGACATGAGTGGTTGAAATTAAATTTCTGGTTTATCATTCCCCTTAGGTAAGTGATGGAAGCTCCCACATCTTAGTTTCTGAATATCTGCTCCCTCTCCGAGGCAGCATGCCAGAACTTATATTTTCTATTATTTTTATTATGTCACTAAGGGACACATCATCTACTACCCCAACCCCCTTTTTTTGAGGGGGATAGGTTACATTTAAAAGGCATAGATATTGCTTGAGGGTACTGTTGCTCTTATAGGTAAGCAAGAAAGAGAGAAGCAAATACTAGCTAGAAGAAAGGTATAGCCACACCACATTCGGGTCACTACATCTGTTTAAGGACTCGGAGTGTTCCCCTGCATAGACTGGGAGATGTGCATACAGCAGCAGAGTCCTTTGAGAGTGACATGGCAGAGCTGAAAGTGAATATAAATTTTCTTCCCCATATCCTAGAGGTCTATAAATTATTTATTGGCTATTTTGTCCCATCAGGAGTATAATCATTGTATGTTTGTTTGCTAGCTCAGTGGATTATTAATATTGGCTGCTCTGTTTATCGACACATTTCCTTATGTATATTATTCATCCTGTATCACTTCACCTCCATTCACAGTCACCATCCCTTGTTTTCCCTGTCATTTGGTGTCTCATCACTGCCTTATTACTATGTGATCAGAAAAAAAATGCTCTGGCCTCAGAATTAACCTAACAGAAACAAATGGGATGGTAGGCTCATTTGACTTGGATAGAGAGCTTTTTGTGCAGATGACTGAAGCTTGTATGCACATCTCCAAATTTCAAAAACAAGTATTCTCAGTAGAGGAAGTGTTAAAGCCTTAGCTTGGTGTGGTCTAGTGGAGGTGAGGTCAGGACTCTCACAGGTATTTAGTTCTATATATCTCCATTATACAAGAGATTATGTTGAATATTGCTACAGATTAGTTTTGAGGCCACTATCAGAAACTCTCCTGAAGATCAAACCAACTCTATCAGTGCTTGCCTTCTCTATATACATATATCCATCCTTGACAGCAATTCTGGGTGCTAAGTCACCAGTAATTCTATAAATTCTGTCAGGTAGTACTGAGCTTTTATGAACACCTCTATTTTGTTAAAAAAAAAAAAAAAAAAAAAAGAAGAAGAAGAAGAAGAAGCTGAATAATCAAAAGCTCCTTGGATCTACCAGGTTGTGAGTTAGCTCTGGGTAAGGACCATTACAAATCAAGATGGTGCCAGGCTGTGCCGATGATTCTTCTCTTCTCTTGTCAAGATTAGTTTGGGGCAACACAGTTAGAAAATTCTCTACTTTGTGAAGAGGCACTTTGTGTCAGAAGGAAAGGCATAATCACAATAATCAGTTCTAAGTGGAGAGAATTTATTCTCCTTGATTAGTGAATAATCATTGCCATCCAAGGTCAAAAGTACTGTCAGCTAATTCATTGTACCAGGCTTCTTCATCATTTCCAATGACTTGTTCTTTCTATGAGGTGGCTTATCAAATTGGACCAATTATGTTCTTAAAATCCTGTTTCAGAGCTAATGATGAAACAAAGTTGAAGGCCTGATGTATTATGTGCAACCCTACAGAGGTGCAGATCTGGGGTTGGGCTTGATCCTGGAATGCCAGAGGGAAATCCATGCACTGCAGTGCAGCAGCCTGATTTCTGAAAGTTGAGCCACATTGTTTGTGGTATGCCTTGTCCAACACGATACTTATTGTACCTGTTGAAGGACAGATTGCCCTCAGGACACTTGGCACCCAGGAATGATTAAATATCAGTGTAAGGCCATGTCCTGACAAAAAAAAAAAAAAAAACATTTACTCTCATCTGCAATTTATCCTCTTAGTTGAAACATTGCTCCCAGGGTGGAGCATTTTACTTTTCACATTCCATTATATTAAGTATGATCTCTCTGTATCTTCATCAATTTTAATTCATTTCTTTGTTTTGTAGAAACCCAGGCTCTATGGCTGAATGGTAAAGTTTCAAAGAAGCTTTCACTAGTTTAGAAGTGGGCAATCTGCTGGGTTCAGTGTTGTTAGGCTACCTTTCAGTAGCACAAGAGCTGAAGATAAGATGGTCATTGAGTGCAAGGAATCCAGAGCCAGAATGTCTGGGTTCCAGTTTCAGTTCAGTCACTTCTGAGCTTTGTTGCTCTGGGAAAATCATTGACTTCTCTGTGCTTCAGTTGTCTCGTCTGGTCAATGGAAACAATAATAATACCTATATCATGGGGGCTGTGGGGATCAACAATATTAACGTATGTGTATGTAATCTGCTTAGGACATTTGTTAAATAGAACAATGTAAATAGTTTATAAGAGTTGCCTTTTATTTATGAAAGAAAATTTAGATGGGGGGCTCAGAGCAAGGAGAATAACAGAGAGAAAGGTGCATTTCTGGGAGAGAGCAGCCCAGCTATGGAGCAGCCAAAAGACCAGGCTTCCTGAAGGCTGCAGCCTCCCCAACGGTCCTCTGTTGCTTTCCCTATTTGTTGCTGTACACTTGCCCCGTGTCTCATCACATGTAAGTGACTTGCAACAGATGAATACTTTGCATGTGGGAGGGGAATAAAGCAGAGCAGTGACACCAATGCCAAGTACCCTTGGGGCCAGGAACGAGGGGCCTCCAATGTTTGGAGGGTATCTATATGGTGTTATGTTCCACTGTGGCCCCAAGTTCTTACCTCTTATCTGCCTCTTGTCCTACTTTTGTGCTGAAAGAGTCAAAGGCTGAAATTCTTATCAGTGCCTCATTCATTCCTAACAGTTACCGTGGCCTTTACATGGAACCCCTATGCTGTGGTTCACAGGGTGTTTTATTCACTTGAAGTTATTTATCTTAATCTTTTTATGAAGTCTGGTTGCATTCTCTACCTTTCCTTGCTTATCAAAGTTTGCATTAATCTTGGAACATTCTGGTCTTTGCTGTACATGATAAGTAGAGTTTCTAAGGTTGTAGGAATGCCTCTTATCCCTTTCTCTGTGTTGGTTTTTACTTCAAGCCCTCCGGCTTGTTTCATGGTCTGGATCACTGATGAGAGCATTATGGATTACCAAATGTTTCCTGTTTGGTTTTGCATAATTCCCAATGTCTTTTAACAAAGAATTGCCAGCCTGCTGGCCACCTGTTTTGTAAAAGTGATTTACTTGGAACACAGCCACGCCCTTCACTCACAGGTCATCTATGGCTGCTCTCTGACTACAAGAGAACCTGTGGACAACAAAACCTATTTACTGTCTGTCCTGTTTCAGAAAAAGTCTGCTGACCTCTGCTTTGAAAAGAAAGAAGTTATTAGATTTATGCAGTGCCAAAGAACTGCTGGCTAGAAAAGAGAAATTGTGGAGTTCTATACTTTGCTAAAGAAGGGAGAAACCCTGGAAGAGCTGCCTGCTCCCAGGTGACTTGCACGCATCTAGCTATTACTATAATGTGTGCATTTGTGGGCTGGGAAGGCCCTGAAGTCATATGATGGATTACTTCCCTTCTTTGTTTTTCCACTTGGGTATTTCCCAATGGTTGCTTTATCTCAGGTATTCTTAGCTCCCCTACTAAGCAAGGCCACAGTTTCTCTCTGCCTCAGCATGGCATGGCCCAACTTGCTACTTACCTTGGATTCCTGCCGCTCAACTTAAAGAGAATCTCTTTCATATGCCCAGGGCCTTGTTTACTCAGTATAGGTCCTTGCCAGTTGACAGCAAGTCAAAAACAATTTAGACAGAAGCCTGCTTTGAAAGTACTAGCTAGTAGCAAGTAAGTCTGATTTAATTTTCCCTTGACTCTGGAGACCTGATTGAAAGGATAAAAGGGACAAACATGGGATTTGTTTGTTGATTGGATTGACTATATTAGTCGTTATGAGGCAGTTTCATAAATATTATCTCATTTAAATCTCCATAAAATCTCTGTGAGGGAGGTAGTATCATAGATTGAGAAGCTGAGACCCAGAGAAATTAAACTGCAAAGTTCCCAAGCTGTGAGCATTTCAGTCTCATAAGCAAATGTCATGAACTTCATCAAGCTTTCTGCTCCTCATGGTGTTGAACCTCTTCCTCATGCTCACAAAATGGCTGCAAGAGATCCTGATATTGTGTTTTCAGGTAAGAAGAAGGTAAGGGGTAAAGGAAGAAAGGCAAACAGAGAAGCCAGCCATGTTTGTTCTCTTGGTGATGAGATGTCCTACTTGGTGACCTCAACTTATTATCTCATTAGTCAGTGTCATAGGATCATCTCTTTTTGCACAAGAAACTAAAGAATGTAGTTTATTTGTTTGTTTTAAGCTGACACATTGCCACCTCCGTAAAAGTCCATTCTATAGGTACAGAATCAGGGGAGAATTATTATTAAATAGGTGACCTACAGTATGTTTCAAGAGGTAATTCTGGTACGTGGACAGATAGACAGTCTCTGGTCTAAATTCTTATAGATCTTGCCATCATTTCAAATTAACTTTATAGAATAAAGATTATTGTTCTCTGTAATCTACTGAGTATAAGAGAAAGTGCCAACAATGGAATTACTTCCTTCTTACTTCCATGGTTAAACAAAGCACATGCCAGTGAAGAGTGGCATCTGCCACGAGGCCTCAGTTAAACACAGGGTGATGGCGCTCTAAGGCTTTCAGCTATGTCTTGGCAGCAGGTGTCTCTATAGATGGGAGCCCTTTCATAAGGGCATGAGGAAGCGACTTGGAACTACTGGATCTCATCAGTTTGGCAGAGACAAATGTAATGTATACTGGAGCTCTAGCCAGGTAAGAAAGTGTCTGGCACCTCCCAGTTGCCTGTGGTTCAGCTGACAATGACTTAAATTAATCTTCCAGTTCATCATTCCCCAGGCTGTTCATTGACGCCCAACAAGCTCCAGGCCTGGGTGCTGCCTGTTGTGATGTAAGGAGAAGGGGACAGTGATTCCACCAAAGTGTAAACACTTATACCTGCCTTTTTCATGTTGGTAAGGGAACTGCTGTAAGGGGAACAGTTACCAGATGCATGCATCCTTGCCGATACCCGGCCCACAGCAAAGTTGTTTTTATGTTTTTCACTCCCAGCATAGAGGCACAAGAGAACAGTGTGTCCTAACAAGCAAGAATTTCATGCTGCTAAGGAAAACAGAATCTGCCTTGCTTGGTCACCTAAGGGAGTTAATCGGCTCAGAAGTGCTGAACGTACTTTCTCTTGCTCTGCAAAAGGGGCTAAAACTTAGTTGAAGGACCCTGACTGAACCCTTTCTTTAGTATAGTAAGGGAGGGGATTTTAAAGTGAAATGGCAGAAGTGTAATTTAGGATAGAGGTCACAAACTAGGAAAGCCTAAAATGTCTTGGCGGCTCCCATGAGTGTGTGAAACAAGCCAATTGCACTCAGGCAGGCACATGTATCTGCTAGAGAAATTGATGTCACGGAGGAATGCTGGTTCTAATCCCCTCCCTCCCCTTCTTTCCCTCTCTTCCCTTTACTTCTCTTTCCATAGAAACCAGAGATTTAAAATATTGTGTGAAACACTCAATTTGTTAGTGTTGACAACCAGGGTGACAGTAACTCATCCGGCCCCTTTGTCCAAATTAGGTAATAGCAGCCTCATCCTTCCTGCCAGCCCCATGGCTGTGAAGTCAAGTGTGGGCTGGATTTCAGCCCTCATTCCCCCTCAGCTCAGCCTTCTTGCCAGACATAAGCTGCCCAACTGTAGACAGTGGCCCCAAGAGTTATCAATGTTACATGAGCCAAACGAAACATCTCTGGGCCGCATTCCACCCTCAGGCTATCATTTTGCAGCCTCTGTCTTTGTGGTTAAAACAAAGCTCTCAGGTCAGATGTCTGGCTTCAAATCTGGGTCCTGCCCTTTAGGCAAAAAAAACTCAGTATTTCTCTGCCTCAGCCTCCTCTGTCACTAAAATGGACACTAATGTCACTAATACTTGAACCTACTTCATAGGGTCGTTACGGGGACGAAATTAAATAATATGAAAAACTCTTAGCCACATAGAGTGTAGCACATGGTCAGCACTTGATAAGCATTGGATAATATCTAAATAGTGTGAAAAGCTGATGTGGCACACTCTTCAGCTCATCTCTACAGGTGGAATTGTCTTGGAGAATCCCCAGCATGTGAGATAGGTGAGAGAGCACGCGTCAGAATCTTCATGGTTCCTTCCGACTTACAGCGGAAGTGCTTATACATCTGTGTCTAGTGATCGTGAAGATGGGGAGCTCAGAACAGTCAGCATTACTAACCAGATGGCCTAAGGCCACAGAACCTTGCGAAGTAAACACTTTGCTTGAACCACTGTTTCTCTTTCCCTGTGGAAAGCATTTGGCACAGGTTGACAGCTGACATCCATAAATGGCATGCTAAAGCAATTAAGAAAAGAGTAAATTCAGTATCCGCTATTGCCAAAGACAAAGATGTATGAACTGAACATTTTAGAATGATTTGCAATGAAAACAGTTAAAAAGTGTCAGAGTTTAAAGAGGCAAGTTTTCAGGTATTTGAGTTCATCTTATAAACGGGCTCATTCTTTGGGAAATGGGGCTGTGGAGAGCTTATCCTCCGTATTTCAGAACTGTCACAGTTGAAAAAAAGAACTGTCACAGTTGTTTGCATCCAAGATACATCAGGCTACGCATAAAAAAAAAAAATTTTATTCCTTAGCATTAAGACCCTACTAGGAAAAGAGTGTTAACTTGTTCTGGCCACAGTGAAATCTGTGGTTGGCTGCAAAGATTTGGGTTGAAAAGAGACTAAATCCAGCAGTATTACTTTGGTAGGTCCAATCATATCTAAGTGTTCGATAGTGTTTACTAAAGAAGTGACCACCCATCAGAATTACTCTAAAACATTTCCTCAGGATGTCTAGGAAAATTTTTAGTTTCACCTGAATTTAAATTAGCTATTTCCTTAGTCAATTAACATCAAAGCTCCCGTAAACACTAATTAAGCCTTAAATGAATATGTAGAGTGTTCATGAAACCAGAAAAGGTAAAAACTGTCCCCAAAACTCTCGCTCTTATTTGTTTAACATAGGTTTGGCCAGGCTATCATCAGTCTAAAGCTTGTCTCTCTAAGTTTTCCCATTCGTGGCACTATTGACATTTTGGGCATGATAATTCTTTATTTTGGGGGGCTTCCCTGTGCATTGTATGACATTTAGCAGTATCTCTGGTGTCTACCCATTGGACCAGTAGAATCTCTCCCCTCGCTTGTGACAAGCGAAAGTATCTCTAGACGTTGCTGTGGTGCTGCCTGGGGAGAAAATCTCCCTGGTTGAGAATCACTGCTCTAGACTAAGAGCAGATGGATTTGTAAAGACAGAAGTTTTTCCAGAGGCAGAAAGTACCCTAGAGATAGAATAGATCCCGAATGCCAAAATGCTTAGAGAAAGATCCTATAATCATTCATGAGTTTGTCAAGTAAATGGTTTTTTTGGCTAAACCTCATAGCATTTGGTACCTTTGGCATGTTAACTGTGATCAAATAAACCAGTCTGGAAGAGTGAGCCACCTTCCAGGCCATCCATACCCTTTGAAATGTTTGTCCAGAATACTTTCAAAGAGTATTGCTTGTCCATGGCACGAGATATAAAAACTTAGCTAGTGGGAGTCAGGGATTTATAAAGGAGAGAGAGAGAGAGACCTCTGCTACCTTTGCCTTCACTTCTCTTGTTTTAAAAGACAAGACGAAGAGGTTCAGAGAATAAAGTTACAACACAAATTGCTATAGTACAACTCTGACTCAGACTCTAGCCTGGGATTTCCAACAACATAGGCACAGAACAGGTAATTATTATTCAGTAAAATGTTTAAAATTATGTTCTTCTGGCAATTTTCAAGATTGTAGGAATCAGTAAGACAAAGCAAGGCAGGCTGCAGCGGCTCAGACCTGTAATCCAGACACTCTGGGAGGCTGAGGCAGGTAGATCTCCTGAGCTCGGGAATTTGAGACCAGCCTGAGCAAGAGCAAGACCCCGTTTCTAAAAGTAGCCAGGCATTGTGTCATGCACTTGGGAGGCTGAGGCAAGAGGATCACTGGAGCCTAAGAGTTTGAGTTTGCTGTGAGCTACGATGCCACAGCACTCTACCAAAGGTGACAAAGACACTCTGTCTCAAAAACAAAACAACCAAAAAACACAAAACAGAGACAAAATGAAATACATTTTTCAAACTGAAAGCGCCAAAAAAATTAAATGTGCCTTCTCCTTTAGGATCCAGAAACTTGTATCTGTTTGCTCTTTATAACACATATTTGCATAATACCAGCCAATTGTGAATGGCAAATTTTCATTAATTTTCCTAATCTTAGTTATAAATAATGCCTACTAAAGAAATTATGGTTAGAACTTGGAAGGAATAGTGGTTTGTAGTTGATTTGTCCTTAAATCAGACAAACATTCTCTTTCTCTTTCCACCTCCGTGCTGCACTGTCACCTCTACCTAGTCATTAATCCCAATTAAGGTGATGTGACCGGATTTATCTTTCACTAACTGGAAAACACTACAAGTTGTACATTTTAAACTTGACATGTCTTAAATATATGTGTGTGTGTAATATTCATGTTTTCTTCACGTGGTTAATTCTTGATCTAAAGAACAATAAGTAAAGCAGGAAAATTTTCAAGTTGAGACAGTATTCAGCAGGGAGATGTGAACATCACCTTAAGAAATGTACAATGTGTTCTACTGGTACGTACAAGTTTGGATGACAAGGTGTATTCTTGCTTCTTGGTACGGTGCCTCAGGCTGTCTAACTTTAATCTGTGATTACCAAAGTCTCTGAGATACAGGGCCAGGGATGGAGCTAACTTTCCTTCTGCCATGTTCCAAATCTCTCCCTATGCTCAATCTGAGTGATATAAAGACATCTTCCTTCTGTGGCATGACATAAAGGTTATTTAAAGATTTTAGGAAATTCCTTTGACCTTTTCTGGGAATTAGAAGATGATCTCATTTAGAAATGGGTTTAGTGTCAAAATATGCAATATGCCAGTAAAATAAGCACACAATTCACTTAAAAATGTATTAGGAGGCTAGGGCTGCAATTCATTCTAGATTCTATGGTGACAAGTGGCTGAAAGAGATGTGGTATTTTTACCTAACATCTGATAGACTACACTGTCACCTTTTGGCAATGAAATGATGTGAAATGATGTGAAATGAAAAATCTCATTAAAAACCGTTGGCACGTTTAACAAGTATTTATTAAGAGCCTGCTATGAGCTAGTTACTGTTTTAAGTGGTAGGGATTCCACAATGAACAAAACAGTTCTTTCTTGTGGGAGAAGAAGGGAGACCATTAGTCAACAAATACAAACATATTGAGATAAGTTCCATGGGGGGAAATAAAATGGAGTGAAGGGATAAGGAAGAATAGAATTGGACCAAAGGGAGAGTATTTTATATTACATAGTCAGGGAATGCTTCTGTAATAAGGTGACAGTTTATCATAGAATTGAAAGAAATAAAAGGGAGAGCTTTATGGATGTCTGGGGGAGGACATCAGAAACTATAATAAAAATTCTAATAGGAATGTGATTAAGATTCAGAATAGCAAACCTGGATGTGCTTAGACTAAAAAAGGCTGGGGTAAAAGACCAGGGAAGCTTTGAAAAATCATTAGCATACATTACCTGAACGCACTGAGCTAATGACTGCCACAGCACTGATTAGACAGACCATAACATTGGATTATGGGTCTGAAGATCTCTTACATGGTTAAGTATGAGACCCAAAGTCCTAGTTACACAGTCTTTTGTCTTAGCTGAGTTATAACAGACATGGGATTGTCTTTTGGAGTTATCCTCCGAAGCTTAACTCACTTAGAAAACAATAGTTTCTATGCATTGCTCAGCCTGAAAGAAGGGACATAAACAGATTGTGGCTCACTATAGGCCCTGGTCAAATTCACCAAATCTTATGCACCATTTTTAATGGGGAGAGAGCTTTCTGGGCCGGGAAGAAAGAAATGGGGGCAGTTTTGATGAAGAAATGCACAAAATTTGAGGGTAAGTAAAAAATCCCACATTCCCTGGCTTCACGTTGCCTTCACATCCCTCATAGGAACTTCCTACTCCATTCTTCAGTAAGATCGTATAAAGGAATGAAGTCTTTTCCAGGCTAAGACAAGAATGAAGAAGACCTCAATCATAGTACCTTCTCAAGAGAATCTTTTTGGAAATCTTATTTTATATTCCAGATTTCTTTATTATCTTAAGAGGCCCCTTTCTCTTTAAATGTGTAAAGAAGAAAGTTAACAGCTAGCCCTCCTACCCCAGGGCTAAGAATTGCTCCAGACTTTTGAATTCCTAACCTTAACATGGTCACATGTACCAGTTGGAAGTGGTTCTCCTATTTTCAAGGTCAGTCAGATTTCACCTTCTTGCCTCTCAGGCTTGCCCTGACTTGGGGTGGTAAAGCATGCCTGTTGGGAGCTGTTGATTATTAGAAAAAGCAGTACTGGCTGAAGACCAGCAAAGAAAATGCTAAAATTCTACTTCTTAGAGATGAAGAGAATTTTTGTTTGAGCCCAGTCCTTGGACTGCTAAATCAAAAAGCGTGGAAAGTACTTCCCAAAAAGGGATGGCATCCAGGTACAAGTCATCACTTGAGCAATTTTATTCTCATTTTGCTTGCTTGAGTGTTTATGGATTTTTTGCTTTTATAAGTCATAATTTTTTCTAGAAAATGCTATTTATCATACATTCAGTGTACATTTTTGAGCATCTACACAGTGCCTAGCCATGTGCCATGCATGTTCAAAAGAGACAGGGAACATTGTTCTTACACTTGTAGAATTAAAAGTTTCATTAAAAAGATAAGACTTCCAACAGTAAAACAATCCAAGAAGTACCATGTGCAAAGCCAAGAAGGATGCACAAGTGGATCCAAGTTTTAGAATCACGTAGACCTGCATTTAAATGAGAGCTCTGACTCTAACAAGACTGTGCCTTTGTGAAAGTCACTTAATCCTGTGTGGGGCTCAGCCTCCTCTTCTGTAAAATGAGATAATAGTAGCTATTACATTGTCACACTGGATTTCTGAGATGACTCAATAATTTTATATACAAAGCAATTAGTATGATGCATGTCACATAGTAAGTGCTAATTATTATTGTTAATTAGATAAATAATTAGGAGATCTGGATTCTAATCTTGATCCTGCAGTTACTTAGCTTTGAAAAGTCACTTAACTTTCACACCATCCATGTAGATCATCTATAAAGTGAGGGGGACAGATGCTCTATGATTTATTTTACCTCTCAAAGTCTGTGGCATTTTTGAACCAAAGATTTATTGAATAAAAGCCTCCATGGGTGTTATGTTTGTTATTTCTTCCACAAGGCATACTCAATGAGATGGATAAGCTTAGTCTACTTTCTGGATTCTAAACTATATTTTATCCAGTTTAACATTTATAAAATCAGAAATATTATATAATTAATAAGTATATTTAATGTAGATTTTTTTTCTTTACTAAAAGCCGTCGCTAAGTGAGATGGGGCATCTTTTAATTGATGGTATCTTTGAAGCAAGGGAAATGAATATTTTTTCTTATATTTCATACGATTAAGTTGAGGCATAGAGAGGTTAATTTACATGCTCAAGATAAATGAGCTTAGAAAGGCAAATATAGGACTTGAACTGAGATTTTTTTCATGTCATAATTGCTCACTCTACCCTATCCTTTGGGAGCAAAATTTGCTGCCATATCATGCTTTATTCCCTTCACTTTCCATAGCAACATATTTTTGATCTATTGCTAGATCAAACCTCAGATTACCTATTTATTAGATTTTAACAGGAAAAAATATATATACATATACATATTTTTTTTTAATAGAGACAGAGTCTCACTCTATCACCCTCAGTAGAGTGCCGTGGTGTCACACAGCTCACAGCAACCTCCATCTCCTGGGCTTAGATGATTCTCTTGCCTCAGCCTCCCAAGTAGCTGGGACTATAGGCGCCCGCCACAACACCTGGCTATGTTTGTTGTTGTTGTTGTTGTTGTTGTTGTTGTTGTTGCAGTTTGGCCGGGGTCAGGTTTGAACCCACCACCCTCAGTATATGGGGCCGGCACCCTACCCCCTGAGGAATATATATTTTAATCCTTCTACCCACACCTTATAGGCTGTGTATGATGTACGTGAAGATATAGAGTAGCGCCTCACTTTGATGTTGACATTTGTTTGATGTTGATATCACTGGTGACATTGGTCAATCTTAGCCTTAAGATAAGAGCCTTTTGCAAAAGATTTTTGCACCAAAATGTTTATTGCAGCCCAATTCGTAATTGCTAAGTCATGGAAAATTTGTCAATTTACATCATAAAAACAAAAATCACTAAGAATGTCTTTCAATTACTGAATAACTTTCTTCAATCATTCAGTGTAAATAATTCCTTAAAATACACCACAATTTAGGTGTTATCCTCCAATTAAAAATAGTTAGTGCATCAAGTACTTTAACACCAAATAAATCTAGTCTTAAAGCTTATGATCACATTGGTAATGAACCATCTCTATTTTTCTTCTCAAATTTTGATGACTGTCATCATTTTTATTATCATCACCATTCACATCTTACACTGGTCTTCGTCCTATGATGATCTGAGCACTGGAAAATCCCTAATCAACAATGATGATCCAGTGCATTTTATACACTTTATTTTTAGACCAAAGTTGGAATTACAATAACTTGAATGTATATATCATGTAAAGAGTTTCCATGTTACCATTCTATATCAGGGTAGCTTATTGGTTGCAATTAATAAATTGACTATTAATATACTAGAATGTAATAAACTAATAGTCTATAGATTTTAAGAATATTTTCTTAGTTTTTTTTAATTTTTACTAAATCATAATTGTGTACATTGGTGCAATCATGGGGCACAATGTGCTGACTTCATATACAATCTGAAATATTTTCATTAAATTATTTAACATAGCCTTCATGGCCTTTTAATCACTATATGAAGACATTTATATTCTACTTTTAGTAATTTTCACTTGTACCCTTGTAAGACGCACTGTAAGTGTGATCCCACCAATCACCCTCCCTCCACCCATCCTTCCCCTCCCCTCCCCGCCCTTGCCGCTTTTCCCATTTCTTCTGCTAAACTGGGTTTTAGCCTTCATATGAAAGCTACGGACATTTTCTTCCATTCTTGAGATACTTTGCTAAGAAGAATATGTTCGAGCTCCAACCATGGAAACACAAAAGAGGTAGAGTCTCCATCTTTCTTTAAGGCTGCATAGTATTCCATGGTATACATGTACCACAATTTATTAATCCATTCGTGGGTCAATGGGCACTTGCGCTTCTTTCACGACTTAGCAATTATGAATTGGGCTGCAATAAACATTCTGGTACAGATATCTTTATTGTAATGTGATTTTTGGTCTTCTGGATATATACCTACTAAAGGAATTATAGGATCGAATGGCCGATCTATTTTTAGAACTCTAAGTATTCTCCAAACATCCTTCCAAAAGGAATATATTAGTTTGCATTCCCACCAGCAATGTAGAAGTGTTCCCTTTCTCTGCATCCACGCCAGCATCTCTGGTTTGGGATTTTGTTATGTGGGCTAATCTTACTGGAGTTAGATGATATCTCAAGGTAGTTTTGATTTGCATTTCTCTGATGATTAAGGATGATGAGCATTTTTTCATGTGCTTGTAGGCTGTGCACCTGTCTTCTTTAGAGAAGTTTCTCTTCA
>CAUYRH010013614.1:0-38401 GCA_963574655.1 Perodicticus potto | reverse complement strand
GTTATAGCAAATTTCTTCAACATGTGGATGTCATTGAAGTATTTAATTTCTCCATCATAAATGAAACTCAGTTTAGCTGGATACAGGATCCTGGGTTGAAAGTTCTTTTGTTTTAGGAGATTAAAAGTCGATGACCATTCTCTCCTAGCTTGAAAGGTTTGATCAGAGAGATCTGCAGTTATTCTAATATTCTTCCCCTTGTAGGTTATGAATTTCTTGCGTCTGGTTACTTTCAGAATTTTCTCTTTCATATTAACTTTAGTGAACTTAATTATGATGTGCCTCAGGGATTTCTTATTGAAGTTGAGTCGTGCTGGGGTTCTGAAACTGTCTGTTCTCTGAATTTCAGAATCTCTTGGCACGTCTGGGAAGTTCTCTTTCATAATCTCATAAAGAAGAGACTCTGTGCCTATGACACCACTTCGTCGTTTTCAGATATCCCTGTAAGGCAAATATTGGTTTTCTGTGAGTTATCCCAGAGCTGTCTCAGAGAATGATCCATTTTTGCCTTATTTCTCTTCCTCTTTGCAAGTTTAGGAGTGTTCGAAAGCTTTGTCTTCAATGTCAGAAATCCTTTCTTCTGCTTGCTCCATTCTGTTGGTGATGTATTCTACTGGGTTTCTCAGATCTTTAAGGGCTGCAACTTTTTTTCTCAATGTGTCAAAATCTTTGGTTATTTGGTCTTTGAATTCCTTGACTTCTTGAGACAATTTTTGAAATGCTCCCAGAATTTCTAATTCCAACTTTCCTCTATTTTATTGATCTTGTTTGCAATCCAAATTCTGAATTCGATTTCTGACATCTCAGCCATCTGTTTATGCATAGGATCGTCGTTTGTGTCCGCCAAATTGTTTCTTGGTGGGGGTTGATCTACTCTGGTTGTTCATGTTTTCAGAGCTTTTCCGCTGATTCCGCCCCATGGTTATTTCACACCATTTGGCTGGATGAGTAGATAAGGATAAGTTGGGTTGGGGGTTCTAGGAGTAGTGATTGATCAGTCCTTTGCCTGAAAGCTGGGACTGGTGTCTGTGCCTTTTCCCCTAGAGTTTTGCCAAGGACCCGTACAGTGCTACTGCCTGCGAAACTGGGGACCTTCTTGGTGTGGTGGGGTTAAGTGGCTGTGTCTTATTTTCAGCTGGTCTCTGTCTTACCCTAGAGAATCAGTTACTCTGTGTTAAAATCTGAGCTGTGGAGAAATACCAGCTTTTAGATCATTGCGCCCCCCACAGGCAACAATTGGAAAAGGAAAATCAAACCTTCCCACTACCACACAGCCAGGGTACCACTTTGGAAAGTCCTTGGGTGATTGACCCAGTTGAAGAAGTCACAATCAATTGTCCCAGCCAGCACTGGCCTCAAATAAAAGAGTTGAAAAGTCTCTGGCAACTAGATAGCAGGAGTCTGATGGCAGCTCTAGTATAACTCGCTCCAATGCTCTGTGAGCTCAGGAGGGGCCCCCCAGCAAGTAAATTAGTCTGGGAAGGTTCATGCCTCCTTCCCCACCTTGCCCCTCTGTCACACCCAGTCTCTGGAAACCCTGCAGAGCTGTGATCCAGTTACTTGCAATGAGCAGATGTTTGTGCCTGCCTGGGTCACAGGGGGGGGGTCTGTGGCCCCTCGGCCAGTCTGCCAGTCTCTGTCTTTGTTTGGCAGGGGGAGGTGAGTCCTAACAACCTGGGTACTTGATTAGGGGCTGGGGCGATTCACTCAGTTCCAGCCTTGTCTTTGATTGATGTTGCTGATAGAACAGAACAAGTTCGCAGAATTTTT
Source organism: Perodicticus potto (assembly GCA_963574655.1). NCBI lineage: Eukaryota > Metazoa > Chordata > Mammalia > Primates > Lorisidae > Perodicticus > Perodicticus potto. Next base: position 36,631 of record CAUYRH010013614.1, on the reverse strand, counting down.
CCCCTGTGGATCAGAAGTTGGACTGAAGATAGGTCTGACTCAGCCTGGGAGTTCCAGCCCTTTGTCTCAGCTTTCATCCCCTAAGGGCCAGGTGCATCTGAAGTTAAGTAAAGCAGTCTCCACCCTTGGATCGGCTTTCTCAGCAGATATTCTAATCCCCGCGCTCCACCCCAGCTGGTACCACCTCAGGCACACCCTTCACTCCTGTGGCCTGCGCCTCTGCCTCAGGACTGCTCTGCCAGTGGCTGCCACCAGAGAAGCCGCCCTGGCTTCCCCTGGCCACCCAGAGAGACTGGGAGTGTCTCCTCAAAACATCCCCAGGGCTACGAGCCCCACTGCCATTGTTCCCACAGCTGCGGCTGCAGCTCCATGCCCCAGGTGACTGCCTGTCCAGCTCAGCCTCCTCTCGGCTCACTTTCCTCTCACCACTCCCTAGCTGGAAAATCAGCACAGATCAGCAACAGTCCACACCCCGTCCACAACCCTTGAGAAAATGTTCAAGAATCTGGACTCCGTGAGGGACAGACCTCCAGACCTTGGGGTGAGAGTGGAGGGGAGTGCCGGGAGTTCAAACTTGCAGGTAGAAAATATATACAGTTTTATGCCTGGCAGGAGAGTGCCGTGGCACCCTAGTAGGGGAAGGAGGTCCAGTTTTTAGAGGGTCTCTCCTGTGGGGTAGAGTGGGTGTACATCTGAACTCTGCTCGCTTGTTTGTATGGAGGTATGGAGTATACTGTGAGCTGTTCTCTTGGAAGAGGGGACTGCTGTCTGCTTGGCAATGTGTTCTTTACCTTTTGTTTGTATCCTTTTGGTCGCAGGTCGCCCCAGCACGGTTGATGTGCGTTTTTTGGCCTTCTCTTTTGGCTCAGATTCAAACCATCAGCTTTCTTGCTAAATTTCTGTCCTTTCCCTCTCCTTCTGGATGGGAGCCTCTGCAGAAAGCTGACTATAGACCACCATCTTGACTCCTACCCCCCATTTCAATACTTTCCTTTAAATGAATTCTCTCTTTTTCACTTAAATTTACTTTAAAAGAAAACTTTATACCACTCTTACAAATAGAAAACCAGTGTAATTTTCCAAAAATAAAATTAAAAAATAAATATACTGAAAACAAAACAATATTTTACAGTTTAGCTAGGTATTGTTTTTTGTTTAAGGCTCAGTGCTAAAAAGAGTTTATTAAAGATTTGATATATATTCAAGCTTTCTCTCTGGCATAGTTAGATATGAAAGAAAACTGATAAAGAAAAATGTTTATTCTGTGATCCAGCATCATTTAATGCTACTCACATGAGCAATTTAAAATCATTTCCTGAATGGTGTGTGTTCCACTCTCTAGGAACTGCTATGGTAGAGAAAAGGAAGCCATTACAGCTTTTGACTGAGGGAGGAACACACAGTGAATTCTGTACTTTGGGAAGATTAATCTGGCAGTGAAATTTGCAATGACTTGGAGCTGTAGAAAGTGGAGGTGAGGAGATTAGGGTAAATGAGGACTGAGGTGGGGACAGTAGAGAAATGGCTATGAAGCAACATTAGAAACTTCTAGTAATATGAGCTAAGAGATATATAAACAGACCTTTTCCATACTATGTAGTGTGAAAGCAAAAACAGTGAACCGTGGGCTACAAGAGGAGGGCTTAGAGAAGACCCTTTGGGAAAAAAGAGGTTTCTGAGCTGAGCCTTAAAGGATGGGAAGGAGTTAACCAGTTTAAGCATGAGACATGCAAGAAAATCCAGTAATCTAGTGTTACTGAAAGAGAGACCAGCATAGGGCAAGGTGGATAAGGCTGCAGAGAGAAAAGGCAACCTCTTGACAGGCCTTGTCTTTATAACCAGGGAGCCTGGAATTAATCCTTGTAGCAGGGGAAACATGGTCAGGTTTGCATTTTAGGTAGAACATTACTTATAGAGGATAAGTGAGAAGGATAAAACATTCAGGTTGAAATTTTTGGAGGTACGTATACATTGGAGTCCCAGACAGAGGTGTGGACCAGCTGTTGGGATTTTGGTTTTTTTTTTAACCAAGGAAATCGCATTTAAAGTCATGAGAATGGATGAAATTGCCCGCAGAAAAGGACAGAATAGCAAAAGAAACAACCAAAGAGGAAAGAGGAGGAAATGCAGATGCCTACCAACGTAAAGGATGAACAACGCAAAAAGAATCCAGGAAGCAGTAGGGCAACAGTGAGAAAACTGTAAGAAGGGAGAGTGTAGTATTGTGGAAACCAAGGAAGTTTTAGCAAAGGAGGTTAGACAAGATTGGAAAGCATCTTGGGAGCACAGCAACCATGAGTAACTTCCATAAGAAGTTTTGATATATCAAGAAGGAAGCAGGTCAGTGAGCATAATGAGCTGGTGACAGCATCAAGTGCATACTTGCCATTTCTTTCAGTAGGCAAATCCATTTGGCCTTGTGTTTAGAGTTGATAAAAGAAGAGGAATCAAATATAGCTTTGGAGACTGGCAGCCCTATAACAGATAGGTTGTAGATTAAATAGATGGTTTTTGTTTGCAGTACGATTTTTTAAAAAATCTATTTAGTTTTGAATGAGAATGTTGATAAATTCTCAAAAATTAAATCTGAATATTTCAGCTATTAAAGTTAAAACATTTAAGACATTAGGAAAATGCTTGACAACCAAAATTGTATTTATCCTTTTGTGTTAGGATTGATTTCCTTATTCATGCAAGATTGTCTAGAGTTCAGGATTAGATGGTTTCCAAGAGTTAAAGCCCGTATGGGGCCAATATGCTATTCTATATGTGGCTGTGTGGTTAATAAATCAGATTTGTCACTATCTTGCTATTGTGAGTTCTGTCACTTCCATCAGGTAGCTAACTCTGAAAACTTGAAATATTTCATTAAAATCTAAACTGATCATTATATATGTGGCTATAATATACATATACATACAAGGTACATTCATGGAAATTTGGTATTTGAAAATAAAATATTAGCTTTCCATTACAAGTAAGTCACACAAATATTTTAGTGAGATATGAAGCAGATTTGACTGAAAGATCTTCCATATTTGATAAATGAGTCTTTTCAGATGAATATGAGCTGTGTGTTAACAGCACCAGGTATCTAATGACCTAAGAAATTTAGTATTTAAACTATAAATAAAAGAGCAATAACAGGTACTGTGGAGGAGTGTTTCCTAACACTTTTCTATTCATCTATCTGTGTCATCTCCCCACTTATGGTCAAATGGCTCAATAAAGTACATAAAAGAGAGGAGATGCAGGCAAGAAAGTTACATGTAGTTGTTTAAAAGAGGTGGTATGAAGAAATCAAACTGGTGACTATTTTATGTGACTTCAGCTCATGCTATGCTAAAGTTTAAAAAGCAAAATAGTCATCATATATTTAGAAGTTTGATTCTGAATATGGTTAAATCTAGAAAGAATTGCTCTGTTACAGCTCAGAAGCTGTCCTGAACAATAAGTAAACAGGTAGGGTATTAGTATTACCCTCTGTATTCCCCTCAGGCCCATATGTCAATACAGTGATATGCCCTGATTATTTTATTCAGCAGTATGCCCTGATTATTTTATTCTTTGTTGAATATATAACATGTAACTAAAATGTAGGGAATAAGAACATAGAGTCTAGGTTCCGGTTCTAGATCTGTGGTCTTGTGTAGGTTCCTGTGTTCATTTTCCTCAACTGTAAAATATAGATAATATGAAGTATACATGCCATTAAGGTTGTTGTGGAGATTTACATGAATTGGTAAGCATAAAACTTTTAGAACAGTGCCTGGCATAGAGTAAACCTTAGATAAAGATTATAGATCTTAGTCCTTTTTAGATCCTGCTGCTTCCAAGAAACCCTCTGCAGTTTACCCTCCGTGGATTAAATACTTTGGGCATAGCTCATCACTGCCATTGATAATTTTGTAATCCTCATGATGCTTCTCTACACTGTGCTTTAATAATCTGTTTACTTGTCTGTTTTTCCCATTAGATTTCAAGCATATCTGTGCCCTGCTTTCTTGGGCATAAGCACTTGGCTGAGCTGAGTGGCAATGATAGACTTTTGATAGACCCTCAGCTCTCCTGTGGAGTTGAACCTGTCTACTCATAAGGCATGCAGGTATACCCAGGTGCATACTGCTCCACTCATTCAGGTTGTCTCCCTGGGCCCTTTAGCTATTCTTTGGCAATCCCTGATTTAGAGGATAATTGCCAAATGGTCCACTTTTCCCTGGTTCTTTAGCTAAAGACTTTAGGTAGCCAGAGGCAACGTATAAAGTTACTATTCTTATAACCACACCAATATGAATATTTAAATATAGGCCACTTTCTATTCTAATTACCTTTAAACATTTAACCTTTGAAATTAAAAAAAGTGTTTTTTTTTTATTATTATTTTTTATTGAGTCATAGCTATGTACAATAATTCAGTCATGGGGTACAGTGTGCAGGCTTCACATACAATCGGAGATATTTTTATCAACCTGTTTGATATAACATTCATGATATTTTCTCATTTACTATGTGAAAACATTTTTGATCCGTATTTAGAAGTTTTCTCCTGACCCTTCAAATATGCACCACAAGTGTGCTCTCACCCTTTATTCTCTCTCCCCCCACCCTCTCCCTCCCCTTCCCTCCTTCTCCCCTTTCCCCATCTTACTGTGCAATAAATGGGTTGTAGCCTTCGCTTGAAAGATATAAATTTGCTTCATATTAGGGGAGTATACATTGGATACAAAAGTGTTATTTTTAACTAAGAAGATTTACTTTAACTTTTAACTTGAAATAATTTATATTGATTCTTAAGTTCTATTTTTTTTAAGTTCTATTTTTTTTTTTTTTTTTGCAGTTTTTGGCCAGGGCTGGGTTTGAACCCACCACCTCCAGTATATGGGGCCAGCGCCCTACTCCTTTGAGCCACAGGCACGACCCTATATTGATTCTTTTAACTTGAGTTTTACTTGAGTTGAACAATTTAAAAAATTAATATCCATCAGATTAAACTATAGAAGTACCTACTTAGTTAAGACTTACTGGAATCAGTCTTATTTCTTCTTTAATATAATTTCACTTAGTTGGTGATAGCATCAGGTAGACATCAGTGTCTTGCTACTGAAGTGTATATTAACATTCAGTAGGTTTAATTCCATTTTAATAGAAAGTTCAATTATGAGAAATAATTCAGAATACATCATTTATTGAAGATACAACAAAATGTAATGGTAAATTACAGTGCCATAATCTTTTAGTATTACCTTTAAAGCTTAAATACCCAGTTTGTCATTTAAATGAATAAAATAACTCCTTTGGAACTGTATGTCCTTGAACCACAACTCTGATGGAATATGTGATAGCTTTTATTACATGTACAAACCTGAGATCTGGAATAATGTTTTAAAAACCCCAATGATTTAGGAATTTTGAGTTTTTAATAGATTTAATTTTTTGAATGAGAAAGGAATGGAGGAGGCAAATGTATCGTTGAATGAGAAAGGAATGGAGGAGGCAAATGTATTCAGACACAAGGTCATTTAGCAATATATACAAGGTACAATTAGAGAATGTCTCATAATGAAATAATTCTAACCTAAAATCTACTACAATATTTATGGACTTATTTAAGGGTTTGTAGGTGTTTTCATCTCATCCATGTGAATATCATTTTAAAATATCTGTTTTTCCATCTATACTTACCTGTTAATCTAATAAGGGTATTGAAGAGATTAAGGGAAAGGAGAATTGCCTCATACCTTATTCTGCTGGCCCTGAATGTTTTGGATCATTAAGTAGACACAACTAGTTCAAAAGAAGTTTATTGTGGAAAAATGATTCCTCAGGTTTTGGGACACCGTATTTTCAAATCATATGAATAGGCAAGATGATGTTAGGAATAAAATATGTCCTCTGGAGCTAGATGGTAGGAATTTAGATTCTGTTCTATCACTTCCTAACTGCAGGCTCTTGCATAAATCAGGCCATCTCTTCCATCTCTCTGTGTTTCAGTTTACTCATCTGTTAGCGGCAATAATAGAGCCTGCTTAATAGACCAATTGTTAGGATTAAATGAGTTATGACTTGGAACAGTGCCAAGCTCAGTAAGTGCTTAGTTAATGTTTGTTGATACTATTATTATTTTATTATTTTCTCTTGACATGAATCCATGTTTAACTTATGAATACAGTATCATCATAGATTTCTGAACTTACAGTTTATTTCAGTTAACAAATACTTATCAAGGTCTTACTGTGGGACAAGGTCTGTACCAAATGATAGTAACCCGAAGGTGAATGAAACATGGACTTCCTCTTGGAGAAGATTTTAATGTGGCAGGAAAAGACAGCTATATAAACAGTAATTGGAAATGAACAATGGTAGATGCTGAATTATTCTTATGAATCAAGTGTTACTGAAGGAAAATATCAGACTTTTCTAGCCAAATTTGTGCTGGTTGAAAGTAAATTAATTTTCTCTTCAAACAACATTTAAGACTTTTTTTAAAAAGACATCGAAGTCCAGAAGCTCAACAACATATTGTCACAATGTCCAGCATACAATAAAAATAAAATTACTAGTTATGCAAAATGGGAAAACATTCCCCATAACCAGGAGAAAAAAAATCAGTGAATAGAAGTAGACCCAGATGTGAAAAAGATGATAGCTGAGGAGGCAACACAGCTATGACTCAATAAAAAAAAAAAAAACTACTATAAATATATTCAAGGATTTAAAGGAAAATATGAATATAGTAAGAGAACTGATGGAAACTTCAATAGAGAAATAGGAACTATGAAAATTAATTAGTATTCTTGAACTGTAAAAAATACAATATCTGGAGTGAAAGAGCCACTGGATGGACTTAAAATAAATTTAAACATGAGGAATATCAGTGAAACTGAAGTCAGGGAAATAAAAGCTATCCAAACTAAAGCACAAAGAAGGAATAAAAAAGCTTGAAAAAAATGAGCTGAGTCTAAGTGAACCATGAAAACATGTCAGTCAGTCTATATATGTGTAATTGGAGTACAGAAGGCAAGCAAAAAGAGATTGAGAAAAGAAAGTTTATAAAAGTAATTTTGAAATTTTAAAAATATACAGATCCCATAAGCTGAAGAAACCATAACCTGATAAACAGACATGTACACTTATATAAAAACCACACCATGGCATATTATAACCAAGTTGCTGAAAATCGTGACATCAGAGACTATCTTAAAAGCTGCCAGAGGAAAAAGGTATATGCCAAAGAACAGCAATGAGAATGCTACCAACTTCCCATTAGAAACAATGCAAGTAAGAAGACAATGGAATGGTGTGGTGGTGGTGGTGGTGGTGGTGGTGGTAGTGGTAATTTGTCAATGTAGAATTCTTTATCCAATGAAAACGTTATTCAAAAATTGAGACAAAATAAACACATTTCGAACTAAAAAGCTGAGAGAATTCATTGCCAGCAAACCAATGCTATAGAAACATCAAAGGAAGTTAAGCTTGAAAAAGTTATATAACATAAGGAAATTTGGTTCTAAATCAGAGGATGAAGAGTGTGAGTACTGGTATATATGTAGATAAATCTGAAAAAATTATTTATATCATAATTTTTATAAGTATTTGGTTGTTTAAAGCAAAAATAATAATTGTAAATTTTATAACATGTAGAAGTAAAATATATGACAATACAATGGTAGAGATGGTAGCATACTTTTATGAGCATCTTATCTATGAAATATTCTAATGTCATGCAAAGTTACTTTGTGATAAATTAAAGACCATGTTGCAAACTCTAGTGCAACTATTGAAAAAATAGAACAAAGTCATATAACTTATCGCGATTTGAGGAGATTAATGGTATGTTAAAATATTATCAATCCAAAAGATCGTAGGACTGGACAACTGAACCAAGAACAGATGGAACCAATTAAAAACAAAGAGGAAAATAGTATGCTTAAACTCAAACCTATTAAAGTAATTACATTAAATGGAATTGGGGTAAACCCTCTAATTAAAAAAACAAGAGATGTTAGATTGAATTAAAAGCAGGACACAACTGTATGTTGTTTTTAAGAAGTGTACATTGAATCTATAGATGTAAGTTACAAATAAAAAGAATGGGAGAAGATATACCATACAAATCATAAACTAAAGAACTAAAGTACCTGTATTAATATGAGACAAAGTAGACTTCAGTACAAGGAATATTATGTAAAAGGAATATTTCACAATGATAAGAGGGTTAAATCATGAAAAAGATACATTATAATATTTCTAAATGTGTACACACCTAGTAACAGCTTCAAAATAGATGAAGCAAAAACTAACAGAACTAAAGTGAGAAAGATATGTATAGCTGGATTTTAACCCTCAGATATTTGCAGTCACTAAAGATATAGACTTGAAAAATACTGTTAACCAACCTGACCTATTTAACATTTGTAGAACATTTCATCTAACAACTGTAGAATACACATTGGTTTTACATGCACATTGAACGTACTCCAAGATACATGTTGCTATACTAATCTTAACAACTATTAAAAGATTTAAGTCATACAAAGTATTTAAATTTCTACAAAGGAATTAAATTATGTATTAATAACAAAAAGATAATTGGACAATTTCCATACTTAGAAATAAACAACATACTTCTAAATCATCTATAAGCCAAAGGAAATATAGGAATATTAGAACATATTTTAAATGATATTTTAATTGATTTAAATGATAATGAAAATAAAGCATACTAAAATTCATAGGATATAATATGAAGCATTGCTTAAAGGAAAATTTATAGCATTTAATGTTTATGAATATAATCACAATCAAAATATAATTATAGTCAAAAATTTTTTAAAGCATAAAAAACAAGTATCTGTCCTAAAAAGCTAGAAAAATAAGAAAATTAAGTTCAAGTATACAGAAAGATAGAAGTAATCAAAAGAATAAATCAATTAAATAAAAAGTGAATAATGGAGAGAAATCCATGAAACCAAAAGTTGGTTCTTTGAAAAGATTAGTAAAAGTGATAAGTACTAGTTTGACTGATTAAGAAAATAAAATACAGAGCATACCAATGTCAAGAATGAAAATAGGGAAAAAAGAAACAAAGGAATATTATGAATAACTTTATGCCAATGAATTCAACAACTCAGATGAAGTGGGAAAATTCTTTTAGACATAAATTACTAAAATTGATACTAGAGGAATAGAAAATGTATATAGCCTCATATCTATCTTTAGAAAGTATATTTGTAATTAAAAATTCAGGTTCAAATGGATTTATAGATAATTCTATTAAATATTTAAGGAAGTAATACCAATTTTAAACACTTCTTTCAGATATTAAAGGAGGAGGAACATTACCCAACTTACTTTATAAAATGAAGCCAGCATAATTCTGAGACCAAAACCAAAGACATTATAGTTCACAAAAGAACTATAAATGAATATCCCCCTTGAACGTGGACATGTGGAACCTTAACACCATGACCAAGTGCCGTTTATTCCAGGAAGTCAAGGTTAGTCTTACATTTGAAAGTCGGTGAATGTAATTTATTACATTAGCAGAATAAAGGGGGGAAATCATCAGATGATCTCCGTAGATGCAGAAAAGTTCTTTGACAAAATTATATTAGCCATTCGTGATAAATATTCACATCAAACTCAGAATAGAAGGAAACTTCTTCAACCCACCAAAGGGCCTTTATGAAAAACCTATAATAAAATCATACTTAATGATAAAGTACTGATTGCTTACCCTCTAGGATGAGAAACAAGGCAAGACTATCCACCCTGACCACTTCCATTCAGCATTATATTGGAGACCTCTGCCTGTACAATAAGACAATAAAATAACAAAAAAATAAAATACAGATTACATAGGGAGAAGTAAAACTTTGCAGACAACATGATCATCTATGCCAAAAATTCGAAGAATCTATGAAAATAAAAGAGAACCTATTGTAGAATAACTTAGGTTAGCAGGGTCACAGATAAGATTAATATACCAAATCAATTGTATTTCCATATATTAGTAAAAAACAATTAAAAATTTAAAATTTTAAAACTATTTACAGGAACATCAAAAATATGAATTAGGAATAAATTTAGTAAGATATATGCCTTTACATAAAAACTATAAAACATCGCCAAGAGAAATTGAAGAATACTTTAATAAATGGAGAAATACACTGTGTTCATGAATCAGCAAACTATATTATTAAGGTGCCCATTCTTTGTCAATTGGTCAGCAAATTCAAACAAATTCTGATTGGAATCCCAGGAGGCTTTTTTGGCAGAAATTAATAGACCAATTTTAAAATGCATATGGAAATAAAAAACACTTTATAATAGCTAAAACGATTTCCAAAAAGTAAAGCTTATACTTTGTTATAAAGCTATGGTAATCAAAATAGTGTGGTATTGGCACAGATGCCAATAAATGGCGGCTTTATTCATAACAGGCAAAACTTCAAAGTAACCTAAATGTCTAAAGCAAAAGAATGAGCAGTCAAATTGTTTCTTCAGAGTGGAATACTACTCTGCCTAACAAGAACAAATTACTTATATATACAACACTGATGAATCTCAGATATGCTGAGTGAAAGAAGCCATTTACTATGATTGCATTTATATAAACTTACAGACAAATAAAAACAATCTAAGGTGGAAGAAATAAATGATTCCCTCCATGAGAGGTGAGTACTGGGATTGCTTGGAAAGCTGCACAAGGATATGTCTGGAGTCACCGAAATATCCTGTATCTTGATCCTTATCGAGATACTACTCAACCATGAAAAGGAATGAAATATCTTTTGCAGCAACTTGGATAAAACTGGAGACCATTATCTTAAGTGAAGTATCTCAGGAATGGGAAAACAAGCACCACATGTTCTCAATAATAAGTAGGCACTGATATCTCAGGTGATACCACCTGACCCCAGTGAGAATGGTCCTCATCACAGTCTCAAAGCTGCAGATGCTGGTGCAAATATGGAGAGACGGGAACACTTTCATACTGCTGGTGGCATGGCAAACTAATACAATCTTTTTGGAAGGAAGCAGGGAGAATCCTCAGAGAACTCAAATTAGACCTCCCATTTGATCCTGCAATCCCACTACTCAAAAGAGAAAAAATCCTTTTATCATAAGGACATTTGCACTAGACTGTTTATTGTGGCTCAATTTACTGTCGCCAAAATGTGGAAACAGCCTAAATGCCCACTAACCCAGGAATGGATTAATAAACTATGGTATATGTGTACCAAGGAATATCATTCAGCCATTAAAAAGACAGAAACTTTACATCTGTTGTATTAACCTGGATGGAGGTGGAACACATTCTTCTTAGTAAAACCTCACAAGAATGGAGAAGCAAGAATCCAGTGTACCCAATTCTAATATGAAGGCAACAGATGATCTAATACAAGGGGCAGGTAGGGGAATGAGAGATCAGGGAGATGGGAAAAGGGAGGGGTATGGGGGCTACAGTGTATGGCACACCTCTTGGAGGGTGGGACACAACTATCTAAAAACCACAATCAGTGTAACCTAATTCTTTGTACCTTCAGTGAATCCCAAACAATAAAAGAAAGATAAATTTAAAAAAAAAATAAGTAGGAGCTAAATGATTGGTATATGTGGTGACAAAGTAATGTGAAGGACATTGGAAACTGAGAAGGGTGAGGGATAAAAACTTACCTATCAGGTACAGTGCATGCTATACTGGTGACAGGCACACTAAAAGCCCTACCTTCAGCATTATACAATCCATTCATGTAACAGAAACAATCGTACCCCCTTAATATTTTGAAATTTTAAAAGGAAGAAAAGCAAACCATCTCTCAATGCCACCCAGCCCCTTGGTCCCAAAATAAAGGGCTATAGAAGCACAAAAGAACTTCATAAATAAACTTCAACTCCAGAGTTGACAGGGGAAGTATTACCTCAGAGAAAAATTAGGTTTCAGTTAAGGTAATGTTTGTAGAACCCTTATAATGGACAATGTAAGTACTTTTCACAAGTAAGAATTTCAGAGTCCAGTGAACACTTGACTTGGGGATTATTAAGAGAAAGCTTGTTTGATGTGGGTAGGAATCAGAAGGTAGTCATGGATTGCAGAGCAGGTATAGTGATGATACTTGTACAAGGAATTTACCCTTCATTGGTCCAGCTAAAAGCTAGCTCTGGCAGCCCTGGAAGCCCTCTCATCTCTTCTCCTCTCTCCATGGAAGGACTTACCATGATTTGCTTTTCCTAGGGAAACTGTACAATAACAGCAGATAATTACTTATTCTAACCTTGTAAATATAAAATTAGAACTGTAATCTCTGTTTATACCCTTACTAACAATATAGTGATAGATATGAATAAAGGCATTGTAAACTGATTTCCTATTGAGAAATTAAAACTAAAGTGAAAAATTGTTTTTAAAGGCACAGGGTTAAAACTCTAGTTTTTGTATACAATGGTATGAGAACATGATAATAGAATGAGGTTCTAAAATTCTGGGAAAATATGTACTTTAGGACTGCTGGGTTGTGAAATTGTAGTTTTTTATTTGTCATTTCCTTTTGGAAAGACAGTGCTGGCTAGAGCTGTGTATTGTTGCTAATCCAAGCTCTTTCTGTACTGGCAAAATTAAACGAATTTTCTTGAGATCTGTTTCATAGTAATGACAGAGAATAGGGGAATAGGGAATCAAAAATATTGATTCAAAAATATGAGGACACTAAATCTGTTGTTACATGCACTTGAGTGTGTGTGTGTGTGTGAGAATGAGCATGTGTGTGCGCATGCACGTGAATAGACAGTCCTTTCAATAGTATAATAAATCCATATTCTATGATATGAGTCAATAAAAACTGGAAATACATGCTTGAAACATTCTCAGGAATGGAAAAACAACCACCACATGTTCTCATTACAAAGTAGTAGCTAAATGGTTGGTATACATGGTGGTAAAGTGCTTTAAAGGACATTGGAAACTAAGAAAGGTGAGTCAATTCCTTTTTGCAAAATTTCATGCTGGAAATAAAAAAGGATAAACTCAATAATCCAAGCAACAAACTAAACAGAACTGTCTTTTCCTCTGTCAGATTACTGTTTTTCTGATGCATACTTCCGAAAGACCCATACTCGTGAATATTTTATGTCAGGAGCTGTTCCCCACTGGACTAGAGTTACACATAGAAATGAAGTTACTAAAGATCAAGAAAAATGTCAAAAAGGGGGATTTTTAAGAGTGGACAGCAGCAAGAATAATGAAAATAATATTTTATAAAGTTCAACTATAATTCATACAACCCACCTGTTGGTTTTGGAGAGTTTATATACTCTTTTCCAAAACTTCAGAAATTTTGTCACAGTATTTCTATGAATAATGAATTGTTTGTGGAAGTTTATAAAAATTAAAAGCTTTATAAATATCAGGTAAACCAAAAAAGAATTTCTGTTTCCTCTAGGCAAGGGAAGTTAACGAAAGTTTTCCCAACTTTTCAGGAACCATCCTTCTCTGTACTACTCAGAAATGGATTAACTAAGTAATCCCAGATATTTTGTTGTTTTTTTTTTTTTTGCAGTTTTTGGCCAGGGCTAGGTTTGAACCCACCACCTCCAGCATATGGGGCTGTCGCCCTACTCCTTTAAGCCACAGGCACCATCCTCAGACATTTTGTTGTTGAATGATTATGAAATGAAAGTGTGAACATATGTGTGTTGGCATGTACTTATATACATATCTTCATGTATTCTTTCACATACGCATATCCATACCCTTATTTGTTGAGTAAGCATGAGTCCAGGCAGAATAAAAGCAGCATGACTATGATAGATAAGAAAAGTGTAGTGGGTAAGGATCTGGTTTCTTGGGACTTAGAGTTTTTGAAGGAGACTGGCACTGATTCCCAAGCACAGTTGGTAGTGTAGCCAACTAAAGAATCCATCTAAGCATGTTACAAAGGTGAAAAGCTTTGAAAAGAAGTGACCAGAATGTTCTCATGCCTCCCTGACCTTAGAAAACTTATTTATTCAAAACTAGACTCAGGTATCACAAGATTTTCCTAGGTACAGGAAGACTCATAAGGAAAATAAAGCAGATAATTTAAAAAACAGCTATTTACTCTAAAAAATACTTTAAAAGTTGTATAAGGAAGGGAGAGAACACCACTTGGCTCAACTATATACAGTATTTACATAGTGACAATAAAGAAGACACTGGATGTGGAATTTTAAGAGAAAAAGAGAGTAAATGAAGGATATTATTCAGGAAGGAGGAAGTGAGGAAAGCAGGGAATGAATACTACTAGCTAGAAGTCTTATCTACCATGATACAAAGTAAGTAGTATCTAAAATTGATGAATCAATAGGTGTTACTTTAAAATAAATAGATTAATAATCTGTGGTATATGTACACTATGGAATACTATTCAGCCATAAAAAGTGATTTTTTTCTATCCTTTGTTTCAACTTGGAGGGATTTGGAATATACTTTCCTAAGTATAGTGTCACAAGAATGGAAAAACAAGCATTACATGTACTCAATACTAATTTGAAACTTATAGTTGTGTACTCACATGAGAGAAAAACTCAGTTAAATTCAATAAGTGTGGAAGGGAGTGGTCAGCAGATTCTACCCAGTGGGAACAATTCGTGAGTGTATGGCACACTTCCTGTGTCCTGGTGAGGGACACAACCACAGTTTAGCCTTTACATTACAAATGCAAACAATGTAACCTAACTGTATGTACCCTCATATTAATCTGAAATTCTAAAAAACCGTGTACATATAAATGATATACTAGTAATTAACATATTAAATTACTTTTTGAATAGTGAAAAAATACAGAGAGAAGAAACAAGTTGGTGGTATGATTTGATGAGAGAAGGAATAACAAAGAGCTATATTTGTGTAAAACTTTGGCACTGTTAGGCTTGTATTTGCATATAATACCACTATAAAATTTTTAAAATGTTTTTTCAAAGAAGGCTTTCCTAAACCTCCCCACCCACCAAGAGCCCCTGTAGTAACTGTATGAAGTAGATGCCACACATCCGCCTCCCGTCCCAGACTAGGACTGTCTTATTCCTATCTGTATCCTTGGAGTCACACCCAGTGTCAAACACCTGCTAGCACTTAGCATGTGCGGGGAAGAAAGGGTGAATGGGTTTACTGAGGCGTGAACCTGCTAAATGGTTGGGATCTGGGCATGGTATTATGTCTTAGGAATAGGAACCATAAAATGGTGCTTCACCCTATGGCATGTGTACTGGAGCTGGCCCTTGTATTGTCCTTCCTAAGTCAGCCTTTCTAGTTAGCCCTCCTCACTTGTGCTTAGATGACTGACAGTGACTGAACCAGTTTTTCTGTGCCTTGGTACTCTCTATTCTGCCTCAGCCTTCCACCCTGCCCCACACCAACCCTCTCTTTCACCTCACATTATTCCTGCATCAAGATTAGTGTAAACTTTCTAGTACTCTGCTTTTGCACATTCTTCTTTCAAGAATCACACGTACAGGGCGGCACCTGTGGCTCAAGGAGTAGAGCACCGGTCCCATATACCCCGGCCAAAAACAGCAAAAAAAAAAAAAAAAAAAAGAATCACATGTACACTTTACCCTGCTGAAGCCTGATCCTTCAGCTGCCTAGGAACCTGGCCTCACTGACCCTTCCTGCTGTGCTTCCTACTCCTCCCCACTGTTCACCATGTTGCCTTTAGTCACATCTCATTATTTCCTGACACCCAGTCCTACCCGTTCCTTAATCACAAAAAACTAAAACATCTTCATAGCCTGAGAATATAATTTTACTGTTGAGATATCTGCACAGAAAACAATTTTCGTGTATTTAATCAATAATTTACTACTGTGTCTTTTACTTCTCTACTATGGAAACAACCTTAGGTTCACCTCCTTGTTAAGATCAACATTTCTAGATAGAAACGGTTTGCCTTTGGAAAATAATTACATAATGAACCTTATATAGACTTTGCTTCTAAACAAATAATGGAAAAGCCTGGTATTTTAAAAGATGTGCATATAATTTTAATACTATTGTCTTTTGATTTCAAAAATTCTTTTCTATTTTTGCCCTTCAGTCTTAAATATGCCTTAATTTCTTACTAAATGATTATTTTTCCCTTTATTTAACTCAGACCATTTATAGAATTCATTTGATGAAGTAGTGAGGGATCTAATTGTTTAATGGGCAGAAATTAGTCCCTACAAGAGTGCTTTAAAAACTGGCAAATACCAGGGATAATTACAAATTCTTTAAAAGAATCTATTTCTGTACAATAGGTTAATTGGTTATAAGTAGACAGCACTGGCCACAATTTAAACCCAGCTTCTAATTTTCATCCATGCCTTTTTTTTAACAAATATAAATGGCTAATTGTGATCAAATTAGTTCCCTTGAAGGAACAATTGGCTACTTATCCTTGATTTTCAAGATTTAAGTGGTCTGACATACCTACAATTAGCTTCCCACTAGCATACTGCCTACAGATACAGAGTTATTTCCCAAAAGTTAGTCATAGTCTCTTCTCATGATGGGAACTCTGTAGTCAGATGACCAGTGTAGTTTAGATCATCATAATTTCTTTAGGATAATCAAGTCAATTTTTAAGAAAATTTATGCCAAAACATAATAGATTTGCATAGAGGGAAAAATTAGTTTGGGGCCACTTGATGCAGATAACTGCCTCAGTTCTCTAGACTTTCAACGTAAGAGAGGGATTTGTTCATTTTTGTGATTATGGAAGGTACTTACTTACTCTTCTTTGTATCTCTCTGTTTTAGTGGTGCAATCTATGCATTGACTTGGTAGCATTCACCAATGAAATATTCAAGGGGGCAGTTTTCCAGTCATTGGATGGAATTATTGTTTCAGCTAACTGTAAGCTACGGAAGATATTCACCTTAAAATCAAAACCTCAAGACACTGCCGACAAAGATGGTATGTTCAAATTGCTATCAAGATTTTTAAACTCTCTGTATATTTTTTAAATTAGCCATGTGTTGGGGATTGGTTGCAAGGGTATGTAGTAGCAGTTTGATTTCATGTCTGATGTTAGAAATAAATTTGTCCACAATCATGTTGTTCTGGATCAAAAGTTTATATTTACTGTATCTGAATGTTACAAAATGTATGAAATTTTCTTTTTATTATTGTTTTCTTTTTTGTTTATAGTAAAACTTACTATCTGTATTAGGGTTCTTAGTTGCAAACAACAGAATCTTCTTTAGGTGATTAAAAAAGAAAATGAATTTATTTTAGGAAATTAGCCAGTTCATAAATTCTCAAGGATATCTAGAGAGTTAGGCTTAGATCCTATAGTCAAGAAAAAATTCAACCTCTACCACGAGACTTCTCCAGAAATGATCCTCCCATAGCTACTTCCACTGTGCAGAGACTCCATAAGTCACACAAGAGTACTGGGCTCTAGGTTTCAGAATTTCTGTTTCAGTAGCCCTTCAAAGCAGGACATTTTCTTCCCTGCCACACTCACCCAAAGTAGATTTATTCTTCTTCAAATTTCTCTCTACTGAGCAAAGTTTGACATGGCTGTTTCTGATTTGTGGAACTGGGGATGCATGCTGAAAGGAGACTAGCAAAGCAAATATCTGATTTCTGACTAGGCAGGCATGTATCATTGTGTAGGAAAGTCAACAAATTAGGAAGGCTATAAGAAAGATGGGCATCCAAAAAGCTCTACCATTGTCTGCTATACTGTCTTATTATTCTGTGTACATTGCATGAAGTCATCTAGGAGAAATCATATTAATTTTCTAGTGATCATGTTAAAATGGTAAAACAGAAGGACTAGAAACATATACATTCTAGAAACAAATACATTCTAGAAGGACTAGAAACATGTACACTTCTTATTCATAATTTGATTTATAAATATATTCTTAGGTAACAGCCATCTGGAATTCATAAGGCAGCACACCATGCTGCTAAGATGATTTTTAAACAACCAAAAGTATTGAAAGAATACTGACGCTTCCTTTTGATTTTTGTCTGAGATTTTTTTTTAATCAATTCTAGAAGCCCAGGAAGCAGGGCTGCACATAAGACGTCAAAGTGATTTCTTAGAAATTTGTATCTGAACTTTGTGCTCCATCTGGATGAGTGAGAAGGCCTTATGAGGCTCACTCTGTGGAATAGGACACTGTGCCTATAAATTTCATTTGATAATAAAACACAGTGTGTTAACAGCTCTCCAAAGAGATCACATGCCACCAAATGTGACTGCTCATCTTATGTAGCTCTTAAAGACTATCTGAGCAGATAAAAGATTTCATTTTAAAAAATAGCACCCAGGTAATAAAAAGTCTCAAAATTTCTAGAAATATCTTTACACTATACATCAAGTCATAGGAAGTAAATCATAACCTGATAAATATTTAAAAAATAAATGTAAAGAAAAAAATGGATAAAACATGTCAAATTGAATGCATGTTTTAATCTTTTAATCAATCTCTGGTTCTTCTTCCAGCCTCATCAAAATTATAGGAATAAAAAAGGTATAAACTCACCAGGATAAAGTGTATGGGGAAGGGACAACAACAGGCAAAAGATGTTTGTAAATTTGGTAACATTAAGGAGTGACTTAGAAGAGCAAAGAAAGCTGAAACCTTTGGACTTACATCAGGTTGCCAGTGAGTTTCACAGAGGTCAAGATTAAAAATTGAAGAGATAGGGCGGCACCTGTGGCTCATCGAGTAGGGCGCCAGTCCCATATACTGAAGGTAGTGGTTCAAACCCGGCCTCTGCCCAACTGCAAAACAGAAAAATAGCTGGGCGTTGTGGCGGGCGCCTGTAGTCCCAGCTACTCGGGAAGCTGAGGCAAGAGAATCCCCTAAGCCCAGGAGTTGGAGGTTGCTGTGAGCTGTGTGACGCCACGGCACTCCACTGAGGGCTATGAAGTAAGACTCTGTCTCTACAAAAAAAAAAACATTGTAGAGATATTTTGATGCTCTAGATGGTATCTTCTTTCTCTAGAGACAAGAGAACCAGAAAAGAAAAAAGACAGTAATAATAATAGAATAAATAAACCCAAAAGACTGAAAATAGGATGGAAATATTAACAACTTTGGAAAATAGTTCAAGGAGCTCACCATCAGAGTAATAGGATTCCAAGAAGAGAAACTATAGAAAACAGAAATATAAGATGATTTTCCAAAATTGAAGGTCAGAGATTTTCAGATTGACATAGCTTATTACATACTCAGAATAATTAATGCAAAAGATTCACCATTGTGAAATTTGAAAACAGGAGAGATAAAGAGAAGACCCTGGAAGCTTCTAGAATTTTCTAAAATATGATTTTTTTGTTTTTTTAAATAACTTTTAATTTCAATTTAGTGTATTAGTTCTCACTCTCACCCCCCCTTTTGTTTTAGTCTTAGTTGTGCATCTGTGTATTTTAAATAGTCATCATCAATCCTTTTGCTGAGGTTTCTCCAGTCATCACTTCATCATGTGATTTCCTCTAAAAAGTCCTCAAAAAAGGGTCAAGGGATTCATAATTCTCTAAGTTCTGTAAGTAGATTTTTCTATATGCTTGAAATTTGAAGGTCAGCTTGGTGCTGCATAGAAAATACTTCTCACTTCCTTTCTGTGAGTTCTTAAAAAGTGCTATTCCATTGTCACCTTGTTTTATAGGTTGGTTTTGAAATGACTGATGCCAGTCTAATTATTTTTGCATTTGTAAGTTATTTATTTATTTATTTTTGGCCTGGACGCTTTGAGAATTTCATATTTATCTTTGAAATCTAATAGTTTTACTAAGATATATCTTGGGGTTTTATCCTTCTGGATAGATTTTTCTTGGTACTCAGTGGTGTCTTTGAATGTGCAGGCATAAATCTTTTTTCCACTCTATACAGTTATCTTAGGTTATAGTTTTTAATATTAGCTCTGTCTTATTATTTTATTTTTCTTTTCAGGGACTCCACTAACACAAAAATTATTGATTTTTTTGCCTGTCTTCCATGTCCACTACTTTTCTTCTGGCCCTTTTCTCTTCACCCAAGAGAAAAACAAAGGGAGCATCTTTGCTCAAAAAAGTAAAATCCTTTAAAAAAAAAAAAAAACAAAGGCAAAGGACATTTCCAGAACTAAGTTCAAAAGAATTCAAAGGATGGTGCTTAGGCAGATCATCTAGAAAGCAGTCACTCCAGAGTTCAGCATAAAAATGGAGGCTTTTAGGAGGAAAGTCTCTAGGAAAATAACATATCTGATAAAGTAAGATATGTCTAAACGTGAAGAATAAAGCTGATTTTGCAGTGGTAATAGGAAGTTTAAAAGAATTAATGTTCAGGTAGAAAACTGATGACAAGAAGCAATGATCAACTTTGAAGAAAAAAAGTTGAAGAAAAAGTTGCACAAGAAAAGAAATATAATTTTATCATATGGCTCAGATGTGCACAACTTTGTCTTTTGAGCAGTTTTTTGTTCATAGCAAAATTAAGTGGACAGTATGTAGAGTTTTCATATGCCCCCTGTCCCCACACATGCACTAGTCTCCCGCTCTGTGAACATCCACACCAGAGTATGGTGATAACATTTGTTACACTTGATGAACCTGCATAGAGACATCATTATCACCCGAAGTACATAGTTTACATTAGAGTTTATTCTTGGTACTGTATATTCTTTGGGTTCTATTTTACCTATTTTTCGTCTGATACCTAGTATCATTTCGGAAGAGTTCCACTGTCCTTAAAGTACTCATGCTCCAACTATTTATTCCACTTCTTTCCCCAGCCCTGGGCAAAAACTGATCTTTTTATTGTCTCCAAAGTTTTACCTTTTCAGAATGTCGTATAGTCAGAGTAATACAGTATATATCTTTTACAGATGGGCCTCTACCACTTAGAAATGTGCATTTAAACTTTCTCAAAGTCTTTTCATGTCATCATATCTCAATTCTTTTTAGCACTGAATAATATTTCCCTGTATTCATGTACCACAGTTTATCCATTCAACTATTGAAGGACATCTTGGGTGCTTCCAGGCCTTCGTGATTATGAGTAAACTATTATGAACATTGTTGTGTAGGTTTTTTTATGTAAACATAAGTTTTCAACTTATTTGGGTATCCCAAGGAACACAATTGCTGAATCACATGGTAATAACATGTTTAGTTTTGTAAAAAACTGCTAAACTTTCTTCCAAAGTGGCCATACCATATTGGATTTCCACCAACAATGAATGGGAATTCCTGTTGTTCCACATCCTTGCCAGTATTTGGTGTTTTCAGTGTTTTAGATTTTCATCATTGCACTCAGCGTATAATATACCATTTTTAATATAAACTCATTAATGTAAAACACTGAATAATAATGCATCTAAAAATTATGAAAAATCACATTAGGATGATGAGGAGGGGGAAGGAAAATGGAGTGGTATCTTAAGAGTGCTGAATCCTCTTTTTAAGAAGTCAAACATTATCTAAAACTGGTAGGGGAGGAAATGTCAGTATAATTTAATACATATTTAAATACAAAAGTAAACACCAGAAGATACAGCTGAAAGTTATTGAAAGGTATAGCTGAAAATAGTTACCTCTACCTTGTGGGACTTAGGGTTATATGAGGTGGAAGAGCAGCAGTAGAGAATGGTGTCTCTTTCTTATAAGTTTTATGATACCATTGAAATTTTTGAATAATATACATGTATTATTTTGTGAAAAATTAATTTTTAAAAAGTAAATGGATAACCCATATGGAGTTCTAAGAGTACCTAAAATGTTCTGGCTAGATTTGAGGAAGCATGCTGAGGTTTGGGGTGCTGTGATGTGCAAGCCCATATTCCTCATTGCTTAGCTGCCAGTACTTAACCTTGTCTCACCCTAAGTACTCATCCTGTCTCTATGCTTCAGTTTCCTCATCAGTAAAATGAGGATAATAATTATTCCTTGGTTAGGTAAAATACTATTATTATATTCCCAGTGAAAGCATAATGTGTATAAACCAACTACATTTTGGAGAAGTTAAATTAGTATTGTGGAGCCCAAAGACATAGGTTATTATTCCCACAGTCCGTTACTGTGATCATGTACCAACTTTGTGGTTTTATGTAAGTCCTGAACATCTCTGAGCTGGGTTTCTCATTAATTACTACAAGGCTGTTGTGAAGATCCCAGTTAAATACAAAAACATATTTGAAAAGACATAAACTATGATGCAGAGTGCAGATGTTAAAAATTTTTCTGACTTTATACACCAGCCATTAGGATAAAACAGCCCCTGCTTCAAGAAGCTCAGGGTCTGACAAGGAAACTTAACTTGTAATAGATTATAACACCCAGTGGTAACTTCCCTATTGGGCTTAATTAGCAGTAGGAAAAGAGTCTGGAGCACTGCCCTTTACTTGGGAGAGCAATTTGGTGAGGCACTTGGATTTCACAGACCTGTTAACATATGAATTTGCCAAATCAGGTTTAGAGAAGCTACAGTGATGAAAACCATTGTTTTGTTTTATCAAATGAAAGGATATTTACACAAACACACACACAGAGAAGCACATATAAACTATTAATAGGAAGGTCTCAGTTTCAGAATAAAAGCTAACATTTTATCCATAGACCACTGAAAGACATACTGGATCACTATCTATTTAGAGACCATGATTTGGAATATTGTGATGTAGGCAATCAGCTTTCCAAACTGCATCCTGAAAGAAAAATAATAATTTTCCAAACAAAGGAAATAGGATGTGCAAAAAAGACATTTCAGGCAGAGGAGAGGTCATAATATGTATAAAGGGATGCATCTTGCAAGGATCTGATGGATTTTCAAGGAAGAGGAAGTTCAGGATGGAACGTATAATATTGTACTGCTAGGCTGCATACTTTGGATGACATAAAAATGTGGAGCACATTTCATGTCCTCAGAGTTTTATGTGTAATCATAGACACTAGAAAAGTTAACACAAGAGTTTATTATGAAGATAATTATACAAAATACAACAAAGGATAACATAGTAGAAAGAAAATTAGATGTCCCTGGTCAAAGAAATCGACAACAGAAGTGATATGATGAAAGTGATGATGGTGATGGTGGTGGAGATGCTGATGGTGATGATAATGATAATGGTGATGATAATGATGGTGGTGGTGGTGGTGGTTATAGTGAGGATTGCAGCATTAACTCTTGTTATGACCTAGGCCGAATTCTAAGCACTTTACGTGTATGAGTTTGTTTAATGCTCGTAACAACCTTACGACATAGATATTACTGTTATCCCCACTGTATAGGTAGAAAACCTGAGGCACACAAAAGTCAAATAATTTGTTCAAGGTCACACTACTGCTGAGTAGTAGAACAAGGATTTGAACCTGGTAGTAGGACTTCAGAGTTTGTATCTCCTAATTTCTACCAGATCCTGTGCTGCCTTTCATGGGCTGGCAGAAGAGAAGGAAATTTTCAAAAGGAAAGATACAAATTTTCAAAAGGAAAGAGATGTCATGCAGTAGGAATGCCAAGATTTGGTCACTGGCTGTGTTTAAGAGTGCTGTGTTACAATAAATAATGGATATCCTTTTGTCTTTCTGACTAAAAGAGGAGTCGTTTTCTCCTGCAAAGTCAGATAAGTCACAGTGTTGAGACCTTTATCCTAGGAAACTTTTTTACTTGTTTCTTAAATTCCATACTGAGATTTGATTTAAAATTTTGTATTAAAGCTCAGTACTTTACTGTCCTCAGCTTATTTAAACTGCGACCATTTTACTCTAGAACTTCTTAAACTCACCCAAGCTATGAGATTTTGCCTAATTTCTTTGCTTTGCTATTCTCTTTTTCCACAATGGGCATAATAGGAAGTGAATTGTTGGAACCTTGAAATAAGCAATTAATCAGTTTTTACTTGCCCAGAGGAAGGACTTGCTGGACAAGTAGTAAAGCATACTGATTCAACTTAGTTTATTACTTTATGGTTCCTGAGGGGACATGGACTAGCATTTTTAGGCTTTGCATGACTGAATTATTGATTAACTCTTATCATTCTGTGTTTAAAATAAAAACCAGAATATATGTTTAGATAGTTAGGTAAGAGAAATGAAGAAAGAAACAAGCAAAGAAGGTCAAGTCATGATACATTAAGGATAGACTTATTCTGTGTCAATGATGATTTTACAGATCTCCCAACTCCCCAGTTGAGTGTGTTTTCTCAAATATCAGTACTGGAGAGTATGTGTTCTGTGTTTAGAAATGCAAGAAAAGAAGAATTAAAGGTATGATTTCAAATCAACAGTTCTGGAAGGTATATACTACATCTCTCCACAGTTTTATTTATCTCAAATATATCTAGCACATAACCTGGCACTGGTAACTTATCATAAATGTTTGATAAAGTAAAGAATTAAGAGTTGGCTATTTGTTCAATTATTCATCCATTCACTCTCTAGTCAATAAACCTTTATTGAGTATGCAGCAATGAAAGAAAATCCTTCCTTTAAAGGCCACAGAAGAATCTAGAAACCCATTAACATTAATAGACTCACAGAGAATAGAAGATCCTCTAATTCAATGTCTTAGTTATATAAGTAAGAAAAACAACGCCCATGGAAGTAAGACATCGTGGGCTGATGTCGCAAAGGTGGAACTTGAGACAAAGCCTCTGGCTATTCTTTTCTCAACAGTAAACAAGTTTGCTTTTCCTAATGACCATAATGTTTTGATGTCTTTAATATTTATTATTAGTAGTAATAACATCTAATGTTCTTATGTTGGATGTTTCCCCCCCCTTTGTCTTCAACTTCAGATCAGGTTAGTGCATATCATACCCAAATTTCAGCAATTAAACTTGCATTTCTACTCCTTTCTATAGTGGAGTTGAACTCAAAATCACCCCAGAACTAGAAATACGGTAAAGTCTTAGCATAGCAAAGGTGCCCAGTAGCCAAGAGTAGATCTCACAAAAATGGGTCATGAATATATGTAGATTCAAAGCAATCTACAGATTCTGTGCAATCTCTCTCAAATTCCAATGGCCTTTGTTTTCAGAAATGGAAAAGTTGATCCTCAAATAATGTGGAATCTGCAAATAGCTAAAATAAAAGCTTGAAAATGAAAATGAAAGTTGGAGGATTCACACTTCCCAATTTCACACCTTACTACAAAGCTACAATAGCAGTTTGGTACTAAAATAAGGATTGGTGCATAGACCAACAGAATAGAATTGAGTCCAGAAACAAACCATATATTTCATTTCAACCAGGGCTATAAGATTATTTAATGAGCAAAGAATAGTCTCTTCAACAAATGGTTCTGGAAAAACTGGATATCCACATGCAAATGAATGAGATCAGACCTGTGTCTCACACCATATGTAAAAATTAACTTAAAATGTATCAGCGACCTAAATATAAGAGCTAAAACCATAAAAGTCTTAGGAAAAACAAGAAGTTAATCATCATGACCTTGATTTTAGCAATTTTCTTAGATATGAGAACAAAAGCACAGCAACAGAATTTTAAAAAATAAAATTGGGCTTCATTAAAATTAAAGACATTTATGCATCAAAGAACACTGTCAAAAAAGTGAAGAGACAGCCCACAGAGTGGAAGAAAATATTTTGCATATCATATATCTGATGGGATAGATAATATGGTTCTCTATATATGAAGATAATGAGAGAATATTCTGATATATTCTGGTACCCAGACTATACAAAGACAATTAAGTTCACAAACTCATCCTAGAAAAAGTGCTACACACCTCATTGCTGAATGTCACTGTCATCACCTGTGAAGTACTCCCCTTAGAAAACTATGCAGCAATGTGAGCACCCAGTCCACCCTTCAAAGCAATTGTGGAAACTTTTCTAGAATGGCCATCAGAGCTGTCATTGCATTATCCTTAATGTCCTGAATGTCATCAAAATATTCTTCCTGTCAATATTTCCTTTAAAGAAAAAAGTCATTGGGAACCAGATCAGGTGAGTAGGTAGGGTATGTCAATACAATTACTTGTTTGCTGGCTAAAAACTCCCTCATAGACAGTGTTGTGTTAGCTAGTGCATTGTTGTGATGCAAGAGCCACACCTTTCTCATGCTAAGATTTTTCAGTTAAGATTTTCCTGTTTCTCTATTGATGTTTATTTTGTCTGCTTTGCTTCTCACAGTTAGCCACTGATTTTCAACGTACTGTTCCACAAATTTTTGCAATGTTTTCATCAGTTCTGCTTGTTTTTGGCCACCCTGAGTGCTCTTCATCAGTGACACATTCTCTCCCCTCAGAAAAGCATTTAATCCATTTGTATACTGCTGTTTTCACCATGGCATTATCCTTATAAACATAGACTAACATGTTCCTGATTTCACTCACTCTTCCCATGTTTAACAAGTTTACAGATGTTTGTTCCTTGCTTTAATTCTCCCAATGGCACACAAAATCATGCAGCAATAACAAATGCTACTCAGCAAGATACCACCACACGTTGACACAGGTACAACTGTGAGACCTTGTTATAACAAGGTTATGAAACCTTATCAAGTTGTTTGTACAGTGAGGCAAACTTGATTGTCAGACCTCATACAGTCAGCCTCTCATATCTTCAGGCTCCACATCCTCAGATCCAGCCAACTGGTGATCAAAAATATCCAATAAAAAATACAATAATAAAAAATTACATAAGCAGTACATTATAACAACTATAATAGAACCTCTATATTTGACCATCTCCCTACAATGACCACTTCTTTAAGTTGACTTACTTTTCATAGAACGGACATGCACCACATATACCCAATGGAAGTTCCTTATGTTGACCACCCCAATATGCTGATTAATTTGTTTCAATCCCTTGGATGGTTAACTTAAAGAATTTCTACTGTATTTATATAATGTTTACAATGTATTAATTGTTTTAAGTAATCTAGAGATTTTATATAAGGAACTTCAGTAACTGTGGATTTGAGAATCCACAGGGAGTCCTGGAACCAATCCCCATGGGACAGCTGTATAAAGAACCCTTACAACTTACCAAGTAAAAGACAAACAACCCAATTAAAAAATAATCAAAAGATTTGAATAGACATTTCTCCGAAGAAGATATACAAATGGTAGACAAACACATGAAAAGATGCTCAATATCATTAGTCATTAAGGAAATGCAAATTAAAACCACAGTAAAGTACCACTTCATACACACTAGGCGAGCTATAATTTTTGTAATAGAAATCATAAGTATTGGCAAGGATGTAGAGAAATTGGAACCTTTGTATATTACTGAGTGGAATGCAAAATGATTCACCCACTGTGGAAGACAGTATGGTGGTTCCTGAAAATGTCAATCATAGAATTATCGTATGACCCTCCATTTCCACTTCTAGATATATACCCAAAAGAAATGGAAAACAGTACTCAAACAAGTATGTATACATTCATATTCAGAGCCCCACTACTCATAATAGGCAAAATGAGGAAACAACCCAAATAGTCATCAATAGATGGATGGATAAACAAAATGATGTCATATGTACTATAATGGAATAGTACCAGCCATAAAAAGGAATAAAATACTGATAGATGCTACAATGTGGATGAACTTCCAAAACCTTGCACTAAGTGAAAAAACTCAGACATAGCTGATCACATATTGCATGATTCGATACATATGAAATGTCCGGAATAGGTAAATCCATAGAGAAAGAGCATAATTTTGTGGTTGCCAGAGACTAGAAGCCTGAGGGATTGGGAGAAACCACTTAATAATGGGTAAGGAGTTTTACTTTGGAGTGAGGGAAATGTTTTGGAAGTAGAAGGAGGTGATAGTTACAAAGTATTGTGAATGTATTAAG
This sequence comes from Perodicticus potto, assembly GCA_963574655.1. Classification (NCBI taxonomy): domain Eukaryota; kingdom Metazoa; phylum Chordata; class Mammalia; order Primates; family Lorisidae; genus Perodicticus; species Perodicticus potto. The sequence goes on along the minus strand of CAUYRH010013614.1, from coordinate 8,840 downwards.
TACTGCTGAATAGTTCACATTAAAATGGTCGATTTTATGATAAGATGAATTTATCCTCAGTAAATTATTTTTCATATAAAAGCTCAAAGGACATGATTCAGGATAGCACAGTTTGGGGTGTAGCCCAGGTTTATTTACCTCTTTGGACATCAAAACCTTTTATTGTTAAAAAATAGTAAGATATAATGGTTTTGTCACTATAGTAATAAAATACTTTACATAAATATTTACATAGCACTTGCTGCATACCAGGCACTATTCTTATACTCTCACATACATTAATCATCATTTAAATCTCATTTAATCATCATGATAGCCCTATAAGGTAAGTACTATTTTTATATCAGTGATTTACTGATGAGAAGTGTAGGGTACAACAAGGTAAAGTGACTATGCCAAGGTTACACAGCTAATAAGTAATGGAGCTGGACTATGATCCCAGGATGCCTTGCTCCAGAGCCCATGCTCCTAATCACTATAATATACTGCTTCTTAAAATCTTTCAGCATTAGATAGTAAACTCCACAAGGGCAGAGATTTGAATCCATGCCATTCCCAGAGAAAATCTGGTAGTTACGTGGCTAATGAATGGACAAAAAGTGAGCAGACTTTATAGAAACATCTTGGCAGAGACCTTTACGTTTTATGCTTGGCTCTCACTGGTGTTTCAGAGACGTGAACTTTGATATAACTAAGTCACTATTGTAGGCACTACAGGCTATTACCAAATAAGATGAATATAGATGAGTCTGGGACCAGTGAACTATCATACAATTAATTCTTACTTAAACTATATGAATTAGGGCTCGGCGCCTGTGGCTCAATGGGCTAAGGCTCCAGCCAGGTACACCTGAGTTGGTGGGTTCGAATCCAGCCTGGGCCCGCCAAACAACAATGACGGCTGCAACCAAAAAATTGCCGGGTGTTGTGGCGGGCGCCTATAGTCCCAGCTACTTGGGAGGTGGAGGCAAGAGACTCACTTGAGCCCAGGATTTGGAAGTTGCTGTGAGCTGTGATGCCACGGCACTCTACCCAGGGTGACAGCTTGAGTCTCTGTCTCAAAAAAAAAAAAAAAAGAAAGTGAGAAAGTTAAGACTCTGACTCAAAAAATAAATAAATAAACTATATGAATTAGGAGGAGACCTGAACCAAAGCAGATCTATAAATCTCACTATTTTATAAGGCATTTCCCCCTGATAAAAATGGGGATGATGATATTTAATGCATAAAGTATTTTATGTATGTATTAAAATTGATGACTTAATTTTTAAAGCTGATTAAGATCCTCATCAAAGATATTAAACACCTACAGAATGGTTCATTTTATGATGGCTTTAAGACCAAATAAAGGCAAATAGAGTTACAAAGTCACTTAAACATTCTAATAATATACTAACCAGGAGCAAAAAACATTTTTTTTAAAAATCCACCAACTGGTTGTTCTTGGATGCTACATGAGCAAATCTGTCATCTTTCTCATAGCCTTCTCCTTCTTGTACCATTTTGCCATTCCAAATGACCATTCCAGCTAGCACATTATGTGCTGTCATATTTGTTAACAAAAGCAGTTTAGATTCAGCTATGTCATTCCATATCATTAACTAGATGTTAATCAGGCAGTCTGTATGTTTCCATACACATTCCCTCACAGAAGATAGAAATTGTCTGAAAGAACAATCCAGATAGGTCCTGGTCCCTTAGTATCTGATGGTTAGCTCAATTTTTTATTTGCCACCTTAGGAGAAAGTTGTGATACCCAAATAAAATTTGTGTGGAGTACTTTACAGGATATAACTGAACAAAGAATAACCAGAGGAAAAAAGGGAGGACTTAACTAGTCTGGGCTGTTATTAAAGAATGTTTTCCATGACTGTTTACTGAGCCTCCTCTTTTAACCAGGTGCTGTACTAAATATATCACTGACATTCTTGTTGGGGTTCTTCTATCTACCAACAACCCTTTGGACAAACTGTCTTTCAGCTCTGAGAATGCACTAACGTCCTGCTTTCACAATCTTTGATGCTCTGTTTCCTCTACCTGAATGATTGCTTCCATCCCCATAACCCCAGTCTTCTTTCTGCTTACCTTTTATATCTCAGCTTAAATATCTTTTTATCAGCCAAGTTTTTCCCTAACACTCTATACTATTAGATTCCTCCATTATGCTCTTTCATTACCTTGAACTTTTCAGAGCATTTAACAAAATTATAAGCAAATAATTATTTATGATTTGATTTGTTTCATAGTCTCTGCTAGTTGTAAGCTTCAAGAGGGCAAGGAGAGGGTTACTCTGGCTCACCACTAGATTCCCAGCTGTGGGACAAGTGCCTGGCGTATAGTGGAGCCTCTATAAATACGAAGGCACACCATGCTGTCTATGAACTCACAGTTCAGCACTATTTAATTTTTGTGTAGTATCTATGCTATTTTCAGACTTAACCCTTATTTTTAAATCAAGCTGTAAATACTTATTAAAATAAGCTGACATAATAACTAAACATGGAGAAGAGGGGAGTTAGTGGTAAGGCAGGTGGTAAAGAGATGAGTTAACTTCCATTTAGTGCTGTTCAACATCCAGCTGCCAGGTAATAGATGGTCCTAATGTGCCTTCATTACTTTGGCTTCACAAAAATGAGACTAAAACCCCTTTCCAAGTATCCTTCTATGAAGTCTCAGAGTAAGTTTGAGAGCTTATAGTTGCTAAATGGGCTTAAAAAATTAGTCTTTACCTTAAATAATCAACTAATAGGTTTTTTATTTCTCCTTTTCTTGCAGATTTTATAGTGCCCACGGTTTTCTAATAGATAGTGAAACAGTTCTAGATGCAAAAGAAGGGTAGATATCTAGGAAAGAAAGATAAAGTAGATGGTATTTGAGCCTGCCCTAGAAGCTAAAGTTCTAATCTGAAATCTGATCTGCATGTCAAACATGTGCCTTTAAGACTCAGATTGGAGTTTTGTAATAGTCTCTGCCTTGTTCTATCCTCTGTAAAAGCTTATGGCTTTATGGTTACCAGAGATTTGCTGTTTCTTACTAGCTGGAAACTCAGATTTGTGTTTATATATTTCAAACTTTTTATGCCTTTGTATCCTGTACAATCAAACATGCCTGCCCTAGAAGCTAAAGTTTTTATGATTCTCTATATAGGATTCAGGATGTAGAGTTTTATTTTAGCTTCTTATTGGCCTCCGGAATTCTCTTTTGTCTTTTAATATAAAATCTAAGTTTATCAATATTGGCATTGATGTGGAAATTATCTTTTCCTACATCAGAAGAGTTTGGAATGATAAGCCAAATATATATCTGGAGTAAATTTAGTTTTTTTTTCCAAATGTTTACTATATTGAAAATTCACTTACTCAGTTTCTTTATATTGATTTTCTAAAGGTCAGTGAAAAATAAAGAATACCTGAAAACTAAAATTTGTAAATCTACAGCATTTTTAATGACTAGGGCATTAGGACACTTAGAAACAATTACATTGCTGATGAGTATTTAAGATTTTAGTTAAATGATTCATTTTTCTTTTTCAGATTAGGGTATTAAGAGCCAATTAGGAAAATGCCATGGCTAGGGTGCACAGAGTCCTCTTCTAATATCATTTCCCTTTATTAACTTGGTAAGAATTTATATTTACCTAAGGATAGTTTTTGAAATTGAAATTTTCTTACTACTCACATTCACAAACACACAAATTTCTCCCCACTAGCTTCTAAAAATGGAAAGTTTACTCGTAAAAATCTAACATATATAGAAGTTATTGTGAAGAGTAAAATTAAAACTGCTTATGCTAACCACCTAAAGTTCTGTTATATTTTGGTATATTTCCTTGATGTCTTTTTGCCACTCATATATTTTATATATGGCATTTATTTTCTACAGTTTGGATAGAGGTTTTGTATCTATTATTTCCATTTGACTTCTTATCTTGAACCATTCCCAGTCATTAAGATACCTTCATAAATATAGTTTTTTGTGGTTCTTTTACTATGCCATCCCTTGAAAAACTATCATGTGTCTAACATTCCTCAAGTTGTTTAACTTCCAGGAATTATAGACACCCACTTACATAGGTCTTTGTCTGAGTTTCTATTTTTACTTTCAAAGACATTTATAAAATGAAATTATAAGTCAAATTATGGACATTTTTAAGGCTTTTGATACATGAAAACTTGCTTTCTAGGATATTAATATTAATTGATATTTTCACTTGCCACAAATGACTAGGCTTAATATATTTGCCATAAAAGAGGTCATATGAAAAAATAGGAAAAGATATACTAATAAAATGTCTTAAGATCAAGAATGGAAAATTTATTAAAAGAAAATTAAAATATTCATATAAATATATATGAAACTAAAATAAAATACGATTGTGATTTTAATAAACTATTTTTCTTTGAAAGTATTGAAAAGTAGGATCTCCACTTTCCCTCAAATTCCCTTCATTGTTTTTTCTATCCATACTCTAAAGTCCCTTTCTGTCATTTTCATAATTTCTTTATAGTTGGGATCCTCTGTGGTAGTTGCCTCATGATCCCTTGGGGGTTATTGGTCTGTTCTGGTTTTTCATGTTGCTAGAATTTTTTTTGTGGTTCCTTCTCATATGTCTGTTCTTCTTACTCACATTCTTCCCCTACTTACTCCTCTCACTTCCTTCTAATCCTTAATTTTCCTTATTCTGTGCTTGGGTGTTGAAGTGGCTTTTTGGTACAGGGATGAAAAGAAGAGAAGAAAAGAAAGGAAGAAGGGAGAAAAGAAGAAAAAAAATCTTTTTAATTTAGAAAAAGGAGAAAAGAAAGATGGAAAGAGAAAAATAGTAATGATAACTGTATTGGGCAGAGCATGATGACCCACACCCACAATCCCAGGACCATGGGAGTCTGGGGGAGGAAGGCCCCCTGAAATCAGGAGCTCCTTGGCAGGCTGAACTCGATCAAGACCTTGCCTCCACCAAATATAGAAAAAATTCAGCCATGTGTTATGGTGGAGACCTACAAATATGGTCCCTGGGAGGCCAAAGATACAAGAGCACCCAACCCAGAGTTCCCAGGCTTCTGTGAGTCAGAGCAATGTTATGGTGCCCCAGGCCTCAGAGCAAGGCTCTAACCCAGAAATAGAAAATTGACCAAAAAAGAAAGAAAGGAAGGAAGAAAGGAAAAAAAAGAATAAAAAGCTAATGAGAGTGGCTGATGAATATGTCTCTAGTCTGTCATCTTAAAGCCCCTCCTGAAAGGTAGGATTTTAACAGAGAAAGCTAGATAAAGGATATATACGAAACTCTATACTTTTTAACTTTTCTAAAAGTTTGAAATTATTTCTAAATAAGTTTAAAAGTTAATTTACTTACATAATGGTTGTTAGTTTCTTAGATTACTTTATAGTGTCATTGTACTTATTGATCTCATAAATGAGCTGATAATACCCTCAGAAAACTAAATTGGAACATACCAAATGAGTTCTCCCAAATTGCTTTTCTAGTATTCAAAAGCAAATATAAAATATTTCCAACGAATGGTTTCCTTGCATAGTTCTCTGAACTCACTTCACGTGTTAATATGCTTCATACTGTTTAATTCCTTCTGCAAGCCTAGGAAGTAAGAAGCAAAATTTCATGCTCATTTTACAGATCAGAAAATCAAGGCTGAAAGGTTGAATAACTCATCCAAACTCAGACTCTAAAATCTTTTCCTTTAATTGGTTTCATTTATAAGATATGCCCATTTGGCAGAAATGGCTTATATTTTGAGAATGAGCATTTGTCTTTATTTTCAGCTGTATGCGGTGTTCCCTTTCTAAAAGATGAACCTACAGACATTATTCCCAGAAGCTGTCAACTAACACCAGATGTTCCACACATCACACAGCTGCTAAACATGACTAAATTCCGCCAAACTGAAATAAAATTTGGAAGTCATCCTCTAAGTTCAGCAGAGTCAGGTATGCACTCAGGAACCTAATGGATAACATAATATGTCTGCATCTCCTCAATGAAGTGTGACTTCCTTCAAAGAGGGCACCATACCTCATTCTAATGTATCCCTAGCCCTTAACACAGTACTTGCCACATATCAGGTGAGGGACTATGAGCTCAGATCATTACTGAGGCCAGGAAGATAACATAAATGAATAGAGTGGTCTGGCTGTCTGGATAGTTGGCACATAGAAATATTTTCTACTTCAACAGTGAGACTTACTAGGGGAGAAAGGGGTGAGGATTAAGGGAGAAGGGTAAGGTATTGCTTCAGAGAAATGATTCTCCTATTACTAAAATGGTTTTAACTTCAACAACTGTGCAAATGATACGATAAATGGCAATTAACAAGCAGCCCCTGTGAGGGAGCTATAGGGAACCGGGCGAACTGAAGCCACCTGGAAACTCTCAGTCTAGGGAGATAGCTGTATTTCAGCTCTAGCCAGTGTTGCCTTTTCAAGAATTTAAGCCCAATCTCATCAGATCTCCTCTATTTTTCAACAGGAGCTGGGTATCCAAAATGTTTATGATAAATCTCCCAATTTTAAATGTACTCTAAAATTTTTCAAAAAGCACTCTGTCGGCCACAGAAAACATGCCAGAGTTGCCAGTTTTCTCCCTCTGTAATGAGTGCTTCTCAACTCCATACATGTTAGAATCATCTAAGACATTTTTAAAATACTTGATATCAAAAAAATTTATTTTTCTGATGTTTATGCTCTACCCCTAGAAAATCTGAGTTAATTGGCCTAGAGTGAATGTTTTTAAAACTTTCCTAGTGATTGGGGGGAGGAGCCAAGATGGCGATCTGTAGCCAGCTTTCCGCAGAGGTTCCCGTGCAAAAGGAGCATTAAAGGACAGAAACTCAGCAAGAAAGCTGATGGTTTGGATCTGAGCCAAAAGAAAAGGTCGAAGAGCGCACATCAACCCTGCTGGGGAGACCTGAGACCCCGAGGACATAAACTGTATGGGCTGAGTTTAAAGCCTAACTTAACGATCACCTTGGTCCCAGTTATCAGTCTTTGTTTTTTGGAGTTTTTTTTTGACAGAGTCTCACTTTGTCACTCTTGGTAGAGTGCCATGGCATCATAGCTCACAGTAACCTCAAACTCCTGGGCTTAAGCAATTCTTTTGCCTCAGCCTCCCAAGTAGCTGGGACTATAGGTGCCCACCACAATGCCCAGCTATTTTTAGAGACAAGGTATTTTTCTCACTCTGGCTCAGGCTGGTCTCGAACCAGTGAGCTCAGGCAATACATGTGCCTCAGCTTCCCAAGCGCTGGGATTATAAGTGTTAGCGACCGCGTCCCACCCTCCCAGTTATCAGTCTTGATTGGCCAGCCCCATAGGTGTTTCCCGTTCAAGAGACATTTTGGCATTCTCTAAAACCAACTCAGTTTTAGTTTTCTTTGATTTAAAAAATGTATATAACAAACACATTTAAGAGGTGGCACAGTCATCAAAAACAGAAGTGGGTGCCACGAGTGCTCAAAAGTTGAGAATCGAAGTCTGAGATTCCTGTTTCCCTCAAACTAAAACACTTCCCTGTCACTGTCTGCAATTTCAAGGGAGGAGTTTCTCTGGGGCTACTTCTGGTAAGCTGCCTCTGGCTTAGCATGGGCAGTGGAGTTGCCATGGGAGGGATTTCACGAGTGTAGAACAGGATGTCCATTTTCTGGGCTAAAGAAGATGGTTTGTGCATGTGACCAAATTAAGACTTCAGAAATGACCATAAAAGGCAGAGTTTCTGGTTGGAGTTTGAATTATTTGGGGGATCTCTGGATACCAAATAAAAACAAGAGTTCCAAAAACAAAGTACCGAAGTTCAGCAGAGCCTAAGATACCAGCTTGTTTCAAATGAAACATGAGAGCTATGAATGACCTTCTGTCCGCTCAGGTTTTGCAAAAGCCCCTCCAAACTCTCATGGCCTGATCAGAAAATAACACAGGTCTTGGTTCCTCCAGCCCTCTCTCCCCTCAGCATTTAAACATAGTTTAGGTCACAGCAGAGAAGTAGCAACATAGTGGTTGAAAATTTCCATAGTCTTTTCATTTCTGCATTTCCAGTAACCCCCTTTAAGAACACAGATTTTTCCTTCCTCTCTCTCTTTCTTTCCCTGATCTTTCGCTTCTGATTTATTTCTGTGTCTTCTTTTCCCACCTTTTTTTCACTCTTCCTTTTTTGTTCTATCCTAGCGCTGATCTGTATTTCCTCTTGAATGAATCAGTTTGCTTTCCTGGCCTCAAGTCTCTCCCGCACCAGAGTGATACGGGTCATACTGATTCTGATCGTGTCCCTTCTACCGCTCAAAAACTCCCACTGCCCATGAAAGAAGGCCCCAAATCCCAAGGGTGCCCATTCAAAGTCTTTTCTGAGCTGGGTCCAAAACTTCCTTCCGGTCTTACCCCTCAAAGAGATTATCATTATTATTATTTTTAAACAACCCTATGCTTATGGTCGCCCGTGACTAGCGGTTCCTAAATCTAGAACCAGTACCCAACTGGGTATATTTGGCCCTGTTGGGTGGGCCTGACCTGGGCCACAGACATCTGTCCTATTTTTTAAAAAATATTTTCTTTTTTTTTTTTTTTTGCAGTTTTTGGCTGGGGCTGGGTTTGAACCTGCCACCTCTGGCAAACGGGAGCCGGCGCCCTACTCCTTTGAGCCACAGGTGCCGCCCTAAAAAATTTTTTTAAATTGAGATATAATGTAAATACAGTGAAATGCATAATTTTTTTTTTCAGTAGTAGGATTTCAGGCACCTTTATTCACAGCAGGTATTTCTGGTTTGGGGGGAGGCTGCCTTTGAAACCTGTTATATCAGGAAGCCCTGACTCTCCTACCATGGCAACCAGCAACATCATTT